>JAYEVD010000300.1:0-77500 GCA_036346405.1 Phyllostachys edulis
CATTTTAAGTAACAATAGTTTATTGTGGATAACCTCCATAAAAGATGATGGATATCCTCCAATCACAATGGCTACCCGCCTAATTTTCCCACAGACTATCCATCCCGAAATTATCTGTTGAAATCACTTTTAAAACCAAAAACAAAACTAACTCGAGTGGCTTTGCTAGCATGTCCATGATCATGACGCTGCTATTCAATAGTTTCTACTCGCAGAGTTTGTACAACTTACCCACACGAGATATTATACTCTTTGTGTCGGCCAATCCACGCTTCCTAAGGCGCAGGACAGAGCAAACATCACAAGGTCGTTATAATGTTCTACCTCAAAGTACTTGTGCCCGCTAAGGTTTCGCTTCCATTGACCGACTGCCCTCCTAAAACCCCTCTTGCGCCAGATGGGAAAACTGTTCACCCGACACCCATACATACAACATAGCACAAATAACTAAGAGGTATTACAAATTATTAAGCGTGTCCCGCCCATACAGACATGTGGTTGTACGATATAGGCATAACAAAATGCGCCAAAGACCGGTCCTCAATTGACTTAAGGCTATTCAATTTAAACCCCGGTCTTAATCTTAACCAGACTAAACCCGCATAAACTCGCACCCACCATTCATCCTTTTCGCCCAAGTCCAAACCCTTTTGATTTTATTTCTATAAAACCATCTTTACAAATTCTCTATGGTAAAACAATACCATAGTTTTAATTTTCAAAGAAAGTTTATTGAGTTGGCTAAAATTCTCCCAAAAACATAAATCATGGTCTAAGTATTTATGAAGCATTTGATTATTAAACATAATAATTTATCTAAAGTGACAAAGGAATGACATGGCAACATCCAAAATTTGGCATACAAGGATAATAGGAATAACTAATTATTTAAACAGAATTTGAAATACTTGAATAAAATTATGCATGCATTTAATAATTTAAAAACTGAATTTAATTAACTTTAAAATAATAGGGCAAAATGGTCAAAGTATAACTTGCCTTCGCTGCGATCTAGAAAATCTAAGTCTTGAGAAGTATCAAATTTTAATCGCCAAAGTCTAAACGTGAAAATAAGGCAAATCAAATAAAATTCAAATAAAACTCAGAAATACAAAATAAACCAAATCTAAATATAATAATTTTATTTTATTGAACTAGATAATCAAATTATAAAATTTTAGAAATTTGTTTCACTAAATTTGGATTTAGGATTCAATTATTATGAATTTTACAAATTTTAACCTAAATTTGATATTTAAAAGAATTCTAAATTCTAAAACAGAACTAAAATGAACTCCAATTTGAGTTATTATATTTTATTTAGTTAGACAATAATTTTCTAAAATTTTAGCAACTTGAATCATCTAATTTGGAGTTATAATACAAAAGTTATGAATTTTACAAATTTTAAACTAAATCTGTTATTTAAACAATTTCCTGAATTATTTTTCTAAAGAGAATTCTAAATATTGCGCATGATGACGTCAGCGATGATTTTTTTTTTTGGGATTAAACGAATTTGAATTAATTTTCCGACAAAGGGCCTCAGTGACATAGGCTTTACCACATGGAACATGTCCATGGACTCCTAGCCCAAGGTGTGGTGGTGTGCGTAGACGTGGTCGCCACGCAGTACCACGCCGAGCTTATGCCGAGGTGGCGCCACTGGGCTCCGAGGTGGTCAGCCACGAGGCCCGAGCGCGTGACTTTCTCCGCGAGGACCTCGCCGAGCTACGAAGTCTCATAAACGAGTGAATGATTGCAACAGAGAGAGCGGAAGATGCCGGGTCACAATGCTCACGGAGTTGCACGAAACGCTGGCGAAAGGCGATCATGGCGAGGTTGAGCGGCGGCGCGCTGGGTCGACGCGAGGTAGGGCTCCGAGGGTTTCAAGAAATGGATGCGACGCACGGTGTCGCGAAGATGCGACGATGCCATAGACGATAACGACGGGCCGGAGCGAAGCGTGACTCGCCGAATTGACGAAATTTCGCCATGTGGCCGGGCGAAGAAACTAGAAATTATTTAATAGAGAGGAGGAGAGGAGGGCGAGCGAAGGCTCGGGTCGGAGAGGAGGCGGAGCCGGGCCGCTTATTTATAGGGCAAGGAGGACGCGGAGGGAGATCATGGGCGGCGTTGATGGCGGCGGCGTTGGGGAATCCGAATAGTGGGTGTAATAGAGGGATAACCAAGGAGAGGGAGGCGGAGTAAAGGTTTTAAATGCGCATTTAACGCCCATAAAGACGGGAAGAGGAAGGGGTGGAGAAGAGCTCAAGCGGCGCGGCAATGGCGGCTCGCTCGGTCCTGCGAGGAAGAAGGAAGTGGGGAAGAAACACGGCGGCAGAGGATGGGATCGGTGGCAGTGGGGTGCGTGGCGTGGATCGCTTGGCCGTCCGATGCTCATCCGACGTGCTAAGAGAAGGGAGGCGAGAGGAGAGGTCGGCGCGTGCTGGGCTGGGCCGTAGGCGATACAGGAGTAAATGGGCCGAGCCAAGTTTCGCCCAACTGCTTTTCCGATTTTCTTTTTCATTTTCTATTTTAAATATTCATTTAATTCATTTCAAATTTTAGAATATAGCAAAATAATTCCAAAAATTCTAGAAAAATTCTCATAAATTCTTAGAGTTATTTTGAACTTAATAAAATTATTTCCAACTTAAACTTGATAATAGCTTTTGCAATTAAATTTGTTTTAGCTTTGACTAATTAGGAAAAAACTTTTAAAAATTCAGAATTTCCACAAAAATAAATAAATTTTAAATTTTCTCTGAAATTGAAATTTTGGGCTGTTACAAACCTTCCCTTAAAGGAATCTCGAACCGAGATTCAGATTTGACCAAAGAAGGAGATGGGGATACTCGCCTTAAGATCTTCCTCTCGCTCCTCGGTGGCTTCACTTTTCGGGTGGTGGCTCCATCGACTTTATATGATCGGATGATCTTGCTCTCGTAACACGCCCGCGACGCCTAGAATCTTGATTGGTTGTTCTACATAAGTGAGGTCTTCTTGTAGATTGATACTCTCTAAAAGAGTCTCGATCCTCCGCACTCAAGGCACTTCTTTAGTTGTGACACATGAAAACGCTAGTATCGCAGACAAGGTGGTTGGCGCCCAACCGATAAGCTTACTTTCACCTCTCTTGCCAAAATTTTGTAAGGACCCACAAATCTGGTGCGAAGTTTTCCTTTGGTTCGAACCTTCTACTCCCTCGAGTGGAGTAACTCGAGATAAACAAAATCTCCTATTTCAAATGTCAATTCTTCTTCGATTGTCAAGATAACTTTTTCTGTCGAGTTTGAGCTACTTTCAGACGCTCTCTTATTGCTTTAACCTTGCTTTCAGCGTTTTTGATCAATTCCGTCCAAGAATTGGTGCTCTCCTACTTCATCCCAAAGGAGCGGAGTTCTGATTTTCCGCCATATAAAGCTTCAAATGGAGACATCTCAGAGACTAGCTTGATAGCTATTGTTGTACGAGAACTCGATAGGGCGATTCTTGTCCCAACTTTTTCCATAGTCTAAGGCATGTGCTCAAGCATGTCTTCAAGAACTTGGTTGACGCTGCTCGCCTCGACCATCCGTCCGAGGGTGATACGCAGATCAAGTTGAGTCTGGTTCCTAAAGCTTCGTGAAGACTCTTCCAAAATCGGAAGTGAATCGGGAACCTCTATCTGAGACAATCTTCTTGGGTACACCATGTAAACAAACAATCTTGGCCACATATAATTCAGCTAGTTTGCTACTCGATAAGTGGTCTTGATCGAATGAAATGGGCCACTTTGGTCAATCGGTCAATTATCACCCAAATGGAATCACATCCTGCTTTGGGTCCTAGGAAGTCCAGAATAAAATCCATACCAATTTCTTCCCACTTCCATTCAGAATTGGTAATGGTTGTAACAAACCAATGGGTCTTTGATGTTCTCGCTTAACTCGCTGACATACATCACAACGGCAACAAATTCAGCGATTTCGCCTATGTCGACTCCACCAATACTTTCTTTCAGATCCCGTACATTTTGGTACTTCCGGATGAATGGAGTAGGGTGATTCATGTGCTTCTTTCGAATTGACTGCTTTAATTCCTCACGATTAGGCACACAGATGCGATGTCCGAACCACAATCGCTCCTTGCTCATCTTCGAGAACTCGGGCTTTGCCTCTTCTCATATTCTTTTGATTTCTTTGATGTCTTCGCCTTCTAACCTGCTTTTTCTAACTGACTCAAGAGTGGGTTGAACTTCCAAAGCATTGATACATCCTTGTTTAACAATCTCCGATTTAGATGCTTCAGTTCTTCATATAATTCGGCCGATTCTTTTGAACCAGATGGTATTGCAATACGCCTTTCTACTTAGGGCATCTCGCAACTACATTTGCTTTACCTTGATGATAATGAATTCCAAGGTCATAATCTTTTATCGCTCTAGCCATCTTCGTTGTCCGAGGTTGAGTTCTCGACTGTAAAAATGTATTTCAGACTTTATGATCTCGTGAAAATCTCACATGTTACCAATGAGATAATGCCGCCAGATTTTCGTGAGCATGCACAATTGTCGCTAACTCAAGATCATGAGTCGGATAATTTCCTTCGTGGTGGTCTTAATCGACGAGATGCATAAGCCACTACTTTGCCTTCTTGCATAAGTACACATCCAAGTCCTTGACGGATGCATCACGAAGATTTCAAAGTCCTTATGAATATCAGCAAGATTAACACCGTGCATACACTAATCTCTTCTTCGCTTGGAAACTCTTTCACGTGCCTCTCGTCCAATCGAACTTTTTCTCCTTTTTCGAAGTTGAGTCATGGGTCTCGCTATCTTGGAGAACCCTTCAATAAATCATGTAATACCCCGCTAATCCAAGGAAACTTCTCACCTCTCAGGATGACTTGGGTTGTTTCCAACCCATTACGGCTTCAACTTTGGTCGGATCTATCATGATTCTCCCCGCCGACACAATATGTCCAAGGAATGCCATTTGACTTAGCCAAAATTCGTGACTTGCTAAATTTGGCATAAAGTCGATTCTCTCGAAGTTTTCCCAAAATTATTCTCGAGATGATCCTCGTTCTTCTTCATTCTTGAATAAATGAGAATATCATCGATGAACACAACCACAAACTTATCCGTAAATTCCATGAACACTTTGTTCATCATATTCATGAAGTAAGTGGGCGTTTGTCAAACCAAACGACATCATCAGAATTCATACAAATTCCATATCCGTTGTGAATGCAGTCTTAATGTCTTCCGTCTCGATCTTCGCCAGGTGATAGCAGATCTCAAGTCAATCTTCGAAAATACACTTGCTCCCTTTAATTGATCAAACAGATCATCGATCCTAGGTAGCGGTACTTATTCTTGATTGTCACTTCATTAAGTGATCTCAGAATCCACACACATTCTCATACTATTGTCTTTCTTCTTGACAATAATACCGGCGCCCCAAGGTGATGAGCTTGGCCGATATAACCTTTCTGCTTTTAGTTCCATTATCTGCTTTTTCATCTCGCCAATTCATTGGCCGCAGATTCAGAGGGTCGCTGAGATTGGGGCGGTCCTCGACTAAGTCAATTATATAATACTACGCCCTCGTCGGGTGGCATGCCGTAGTTCATCGTGAAAACATCCGAAATTCTTGTACCATCGGGTATATCTTCAAGCTTTAACTCTTTCAAGTCGTTAGAATTGATCTTCCTCCAGATTAGTCTTGGGCTTGAATTAACCGAGATTCCTTGCTCATTGGTAAGAGCAATAGACCTATTGGCACAATTTATTTGTCCTGATTCTGGCTAGCTACCCATTCCAAGGATTACATCCAAATTTTGAGAATGCAGACTATCAAATCGCTAGGAAGGTTACTCCAGATATTTCAAGGGTAAGATTTGGGCAAAGATAACTCGGTTCTCATTTCTAAGCCCGGGAGTGAATTATCATAGGGTTATCTAAAGGAGAGATAGGTAACCTATGTTTTCCCACAAATTCATTGAAACAAAAGAGTGCGATGTTCGAATCAAATAAGACTAATGCTAGTAATCGAATTGATCGAAACGCATCAAGGACTACATCCGTGTCGCTTGAGCTTCCTCTGCGTAACGTGGTTCACACGCCCTTCGTAATCGAATCACCGCTTTTGATTGCCGCGATGGCCGGAACTCCCGGTGTCGCCTAGTAGGTGGTGCGCTTGCGCCTTCTTAGGACATCTCATAGCATAATGCCCCATCTCAGTAAAGGGAAACAGTCACCCAACCGCCGATGGAATCGGATTCTTCTCACGAGACCGACCTCCGCTTGAGTTGCTACTAAGCTCAAGTATTGGGGCGCCGTGTTGGTGCCGGAGCTCGAGTGTGGAAGATCAAATCCTCCACGCCGTGGTGGCCGAGGCTGTAAAGCGAGGCTTGGGTTGTCCTCCAAAGATTGTACTTCGAAGCGCCATCCTCCGCTATGTTCTCCATCCGCAGATGTTTGGCCTCCTCGGGCGAAAAGCTTTATTCACTAACCGCCGGAAGTCGCAGTAGTCATTGGAGACCACCGATCGAGATCTCATCGCTCAAACCATCCATGAACCTTTCCTCCTTTCTTCATCACTAGCCACATCTCTGGGGCATAGCGAGCAAGCCGGTTGAATTTGTGCAGTATTCACCCACGCGTTGCGGTTGCCTTGTTTAAGCGCGTGGAACTCTTTCTTCTTTAGGGTCATTATCCTCAGGAATATGTGCATGGCGGAAAGCCCGCACAAACTCCTCCCAAGAGATAGTCTGCGCAGATCGCGATGGGAGATGTTGTAGTTATCCCACCATTCTCGATGCGGGACCGTGAGTCGGTGAGAGGCAAACAGACTCTCTCACGATCAAGACACCGAGTGATATCCAGCTTCTTCCCGATAGCACGGATCCAGCCATTGGCATCCATCGGCTCAGGTCAGCCGGAGAAAGTCGGTGGGCGATACGCATGAATTTCGCCATGGTCAATCTTTTGTGGTGGAGGTGGTGGTGGTGCTTGAGCCGGTGCCGCTTGGTTGTTGTTAATGGGTGAGCTAGCGTGTCTATCGATGTGTTCGATTGGCCATCATCCGGCGCCAATCGCCCTTCACCGTGGAGGAGGTGGTTGCCGGACGTGGTTTTCCGTAATCTGCGGCTTGATTTCCTTGGTTTGAGCGCTACCATCACGGGCGTGTGGTAACCATCTGTGGAATCTTCTAAAGACTCGTAATAGAGTATAGAAATAAAGTTCTAAGGAATAATATTTTTAACAGCCCAAGAACAAACAAGCACAAGACAAAAGAACCAAATTTTGCCAAAATAGTCCTTTTATTATTTTATTTTATTGTTTGATTATGGCTATCACAAGAGACATCGACAACTCATAATTCGTGATCTAACGATCATATTATGAGATACCGCTAAGGTGTAAGAGGGGTATAACTGCTCGCAAGTACTACCCTCTCCCGCCTTGTAGGTAGCCTTCAACCTTTCTTCTCGCAGCCTTTCAACCTTTCTTCTCGTGATTCAGCGTGTCGCTCGAGTATTACGAGTTCATCCAGAGTGTTCCCATAGGCATAATCCATTGCCTTTGACAGTCCACTTGGTGAGTAAGCTCAGAGAGTCCTCATACTCAAGAGATCTAAAGGTGCTATCCAAATTTAGCCTGAATGTGCATGGGGTGGTAGTGAAACCTGAGTCCTCAAAATAATTGTTGTAAATATGGCGAGGCGACGTGTTGCCTCTCTGCTGCATCCTCAAGTCCATCAACAAATTATCACGCCTCACTGGGCGCCAAGATGTGGTGGTTTGTGTTTGGTTGAAGGTTGGCGAGAGGATTACTTCAAGTCTCCAACGCCTTGGTTCCCCACTTTATACATGTACCCTTGATAAGTTGGTCTCTGGTTGTAGCCTAAGTGTTGCATCATCTTCCATAGGAGTGCGCCTGTGTCGTGAAAATTCCATGGAAATCCTGTTGGTTGTTCACCATCTACAATTTAGAGAATAAGATGAGTTGAAAACCATTTTAAAAAGAAGTGTTGAGAAGACTCTTGGATAGACTCAAAATATTTTTAATTTTTGAGAAATAAATCTTTAAGCGATTCTAAGGCCACGACCTCACAATGATATGGCTCGATACCACTTTTGTCGAACCCGGAGCGAAGGATCCCAAATTCTCGTGTTCATACATTAGTCCAGATAGCTAATGTACACAACAAACAAAAGTGATAATCAAAACATATCACGATTTTATTAATATTTATTCAGAGTTTATTACAAAGGGCCCGAGGCCAAATAAAGTAAAACACAATGAAGCGTAATGATAGTAGTAGACCCAACGATTCGCCACAGTAATCGCTCGGGGCGCACCTTAGCGCCAAGATCCTCACCGCCCCGGTAGATATCTTCTCTGAATAAAGATTATTCAGAAGAGTGAGCACTACTACCGTGCTCGCAAGTTACACCTAATATGGAATTGATATGCATGCATAAGGTAGACAAAGGATATCGGCAAGGTTATTTTATGAAAGCGTTAGCTTTAATTTAAATAATCATATTAGATTTCAAAGCCATTTCATACAATAACCATTTTAAGTAACAATAGTTTATTGTGGATAACCTCCATAAAAGATGATGGATATCCTCCAATCACAATGGCTACCCGCCTAATTTTCCCACAGACTATCCATCCGAAATTATCTGTTGAAATCACTTTTAAAACCAAAAACAAAACTAACTCGAGTGGCTTTGCTAGCATGTCCATGATCATGACGCTGTTATTCAATAGTTTCTACTCGCAGAGTTTGTACAACTTACCCACACGAGATATTATACTCTTTGTGTCGGCCAATCCACGCTTCCTAAGGCGCAGACAGAGCAAACATCACAAGGTCATATAATGTTCTACTCAAAGTACTTGTGCCCGCTAAGGTTTCGCTTCCATTGACCGACTGCCCTCCAAAACCCCTCTTGCGCCAGATGGGAAAACTGTTTACCCGACACCCATACATACAACATAGCACAAATAACTAAGAGGTATTACAAATTATTAAGCTGTGTCCCGCCCATACAGACATGTGGTTGTACGATAAGGCATAACAAAATGCGCCAAAGACCGGTCCTCAATTGACTTGGGCGCTATTCAATTTAAACCTCGGTCTTAATCTTAACCAGACTAAGCCCGTGCATAAACTCGCACCCACCATTCATCCTTTTCGCCAAGTCCAAACCCTTTTATTTTATTTCTATAAAACCATCTTTACAAATTCGCTATGGTAAAACAATACCATAGTTTTAATTTTCAAAGAAAGTTTATTGAGTTGGCTAAAATTCTCCCAAAAACATAAATCATGGTCTAAGTATTTATGAAGCATTTGATTATTAAACATAATAATTTATCTAAAGTGACAAAGGAATGACATGGCAACATCCAAAATTTGGCATACAAGGATAATAGGAATAACTAATTATTTAAACAGAATTTGAAATACTTGAATAAAATTATGCATGCATTTAATAATTTAAAAACTGAATTTAATTAACTTTAAAATAATAGGGCAAAATGGTCAAAGTATAACTTGCCTTCGTTGCAGTACCGAAAATCTAAGTCTTGAGAAGTATCAAATTCCCTAATCGTCAAAGTCTAAACGTGAAAATAAGGCAAATCAAATAAAATTCAAATAAAACTCAGAAATACAAAATAAACCAAATCTAAATATAATAATTTTATTTTATTGAACTAGATAATCAAATTATAAAATTTTAGAAATTTGTTTCACTAAATTTGGATTTAGGATTCAATTATTATGAATTTTACAAATTTTAACCTAAATTTGATATTTAAAAGAATTCTAAATTCTAAAACAGAACTAAAATGAACTCCAATTTGAGTTATTATATTTTATTTAGTTAGACAATAATTTTCTAAAATTTTAGCAACTTGAATCATCTAATTTGGAGTTATAATACAAAAGTTATGAATTTTACAAATTTTAAACTAAATCTATTATTTAAACAATTTCCTGAATTATTTTTCTAAAGAGAATTCTAAATATTGCGCATGATGACGTCAGCGATGATTTTTTTTTTGGGATTAAACGAATTTGAATTAATTTTCTGACAGGTGGGGCCCAGGTGACATAGGTTCTACCACATGGAACATGTCCATGGACTCCCAGTCCGAAGGTGTGGTGGTGTGCGTGTGACGTGGCCGCCACGCGAGCAAACCACGCCGGAGCTTATAGGCCGAGGTGGCGCCACTGGTTCGAGGTGGTCAGCCACGAGGCCCGAGCGCGTGACTCTCCGGTGAGGACCTCACGAGCTACGAAGTCTCGGCAAACGAGTGAATGATTGCAACAGAGAGAGCGGAAGATGCGGGTCACAATGCTCACCGGAGTTGCACCTAAAACGCGGCGAAAGGCGATCGGCGATGAGGTTGAGCGGCGGCGCTGGCCGACGGCGAGGTAGGGCTCCCGAGGGTTTCAAAGAAATGGATGCACGCACGGTGTCGCTAAGATGCGACGATGTCAGAGACGCATACACGACGGGCCGAGCGAGCGTGACTCGCCGAATTGACGAAATTCCTCGCCGTGGTGGGCGAAGAAACTAGAAATTGATTTAATAGAGAGGAGGAGAGAGGGCGAGCGAAGGCTCTGGCTCATGGAGGAGGCGAGCGGGCCGCTTATTTATAGGGCAGGGAGGACGGGAGGAGATCATGGGGCGTTGATGGCGGCGGCGTTGGGGGAATCCAGAATAGTGGGTGTAATAGAGGGATAACGGGCGGAGAGGAGGAGGCGGAGTAAAGGTTTTAAATGCGCATTTAACGCCCATAAAGACGGGAAGAGGAAGTGGGGTGGAGAAGAGCTCAAGCGGGCGCAAGCAATGGCGGCCTGGCTCGGTCCCTGCGGCGAGGAAGAAGGAAGTGGGGAAGAAACACGGCGGCCGAGGATGGGGATCGGGTGGTCGGTGGGGTGCGTGTGGCGTGGGATTGCTTGGCCGTCCGATGCTCATCTCGACGGTTAAGAGAAGGGGAGGCGAGAGGAGAGGTCGTGCGGTGCGGGCCGGCTTGGGCCGTGCGTATGCGAGTGAGTAAATGGGCCGAGCCAAGTTTCGGCCCAACTGCTGTTTTCCGATTTTCTTTTCATTTTCTATTTTAAATATTCAGCTTAATTCATTTCATTTTAGAATATAGCAAAATAATTCCAAAAATTCTAGAAAAATTCTCATAAATTCTTAGAGTTATTTTGAACTTAATAAAATTATTTCCAACTTAAACTTGATAATAGCTTTTGCAATTAAATTTGTTTTAGCTTTGACTAATTAGGAAAAAAACTTTTAAAAATTCAGAATTTCCACAAAAATAAATAAATTTTAAATTTTTCTCTGAAATTGAAATTTTGGGCTGTTACACAAGGCACCCACACTTTTTAGGAAGTGTTTAAAACTCCCAGTTACCTCACCCAGCTAAAGGCTGGAGTGGAAAGGGAGCCTATCTGGGGATCGTAGCGTCTCGCGACGATCATTCCCAAGGCTAAATCGCCCACCCTCTATGGGCCATCCTCATAAGGCTGGGTTCGATCGGCTGGGCGCTCGGCCCCTCCGCGCACACCGATTATATTTGATGCCAATCACCTTCTTAAACATGCCCTGAATGGAGTATAACATCATCATGTTATCTTCATAATAGAGATAAGTGCAAAAGTGACCATGCTCTTGCATGGGAGGCTGCATGAACCCTTAGGCCTAACTCATCTACAAAAAGAGAGCGCTAAGCAGCCTAACATGATATCACTACAAAATCCATACAAACGAGAACATGTTGGCAGAGGTCATACGCTAGCTGGGGCGTCACGCTCTCCGTCCGCAGGGGCAGGCCTGCGTGAGCGCTCGGGCCAAGGATGAAGCAACGCTTTCACAAACTCGCTTAAGCAGGCCTCGGGCTGCTCGCTCCTCGGGACGCCTTCCTCACCTCGGGGTAAAGGAGCCACGAGGCCCTCGCGCAAGACCGCCTCCTTGCTCAATCATCACGGTGGTGGGAGATAGCAAGGGCCTCGTAAATCAAATCGGCCAGAGCGGCGATTGACTCTGGTCCTTGGTACTGGGAGAACAGATGGACTCGCCCGCAAGGAGGCACCCACGCCTCTGGTCTCGTCACCCCGATGGGGCCTGGGGCAACCTTCGCTCCCAAGCTCTCCAAGGATCTCTCGAGCGCCTAGGGTGATTTCACGGAGTTCAAGAAGTAGTTCACCGCCGCCAGACTTAGTCACGCCCTCCTCCAAGCTCACATTCACATGACGAATGACCTTAGCCTTTCTTCCGAAACCTTCAACTTCTCTCAAGAGCCTTCAAACTTGTCTTCAAGAATCCACAGTTTATCCTCTGCAGCCTTTTAGCTTCTCTTCTGGATGCGGCTTTTCATCATCCGATGGTGGGGCACTCCGAGCGCCGCCCATCGCCTGCCCTAAATATCTCCTCTATGATGCGGGGCTTCATCCCGATGATGTTAGAGATGGAAGTGGCCTACAAGGAGCATGCAAAATGCCAAGCGTTAGAAGATGATTGTAAAGCAGGTATTGGGCAGAAGAAGGTAATAACCACAAAGGTACCTGGAAGTAGAGGTTTACAGCAGTGCCCAGTCGATCCTTGAGAAGCTGGGAGAACTCCCCAACGTCTCGTGTATCGCGGAAGCGAGCCATGTATTTGTTGACACGCCGTGAGACGATTTAATCAGTCTTCTTTGATCATCATCATCGATAAGCGGACAAAGATAGGAAGGCAACCGAGTGGAGGAATAACTCGCATGATTTCATCACGGCCCCTGCACTGAACCTCAAGGCCGGAGGGCCTTCTCTCCTCCCGGCCCTCAACCTTGGCAAGCAGATCCCCGCATCACCACCAGGTTCGACCTTAGCAACATCTCGTGAATGTAAAACATTAGTGGGCAATGAGCAACAAATGAACAAAGGTGAACAAAAATAAAAATGCGTCTGACCTTCATTGGCGCCGAAGAGAGAGTCGAAGGCGTCACAATACTGGACGATGGGTACCTCCAAACCACCCCGTGGGGTCGAGCCCAACTCTCCCTCCTCCATCTGCTCCTCCACCCCGCGTACGAGGGACTCAGCAGAGCTGGAGCCGAGGAGACGCAGAGCTGGAGCCTGAAGAAGACGATGTGGCCCGAGAGGTCCCGCGGCTCTAAGGAGGCTCCCTAACGATCCTGCGCTCGGGCTCAGTGGCGTGAGCACAAGAGTGATCACCGCTAGGGGGCTCCCTCTTCCTTTTCTGCAAAGATGACCTCTGGAGCGTCTTGAGATCCTGAGGCTCCTCCCCACGTGAGGCATGACCAAGCGTGGCCGAATGTGGAGGATGCCTCGAGGGAGGATGTGTGGTACTAGGAGCACGAGAACCAAAGTCACCCGCCAGGAGATGCCTCGCTCTAGCAATAGGGGGCCTCGCTCCTGCAGCGGGAGGCTTTGTTGTCAGCTGACCCTTTCGAGGAGGGTCCCTGGCAGTGCCCTCTGGATCCAACACCTTGGCCTTCTTCCTCCTCGACGGATCGTGGACCGCTTGTTCTGGGAGGCATCGCCAACTTAAGGTCATAGCAATCTTTGTTGCACCCCCGGCCATTGGAAATGCCGGCCTCCTCAAGTGCCTCGTACTCGGTGGTGGTCATCTCCCCAAGGATCCAATCGGCCTCCTCAACTACCCTCTTGGGAGAACACACTGCAATACACATAGCTCAAAAGTTGATTCAAGCTCACAAATCAAAGACAAACCACAAGTAAAGAAGAAAACTAGCCAAGTTGTGCCCACCTTTGCTTCTAGAAATCCTCAAATAGTCGCGCTCTCAAATGCGTAATTAAGGGCTAACACCCGTAAGGGTAATCTCCTCCATCAAGTCTCAACACCACTCCAATCAGGACGTTGGATGCAAGATTTAACAAATTCGATCGGCATCGAGAGAGGAGGAATCTCAGATATCTGTCCTGGGTAATCTTGAAATTGGCCGCCGAGTATGGAAAGCCCTCCACCTCAAGTAAAACCACTTCTCCCGGACGGCTCTAGTTGTATCTGGTGGCATGGACAGGTATCGGTCTTTGGTGTCGAATACCGAGACCGAGTTTAGCGGTCCGAACCTCCCGCTCGATCACCGGAGATGGAAGAAGTAATCAAAGGCCGCAATAAGAGGCTTTTAGACGCCGCCTTCAATCTGCCTCAAGACAACCATAGGAACACTCTCACCCTAGCAAGAAGGTTGGGCGAGAAGTGCGAAAGCTCAACCTGATAGTGCTTCACGAGCGTCCGGATGAAGGGATGGATCGGGAGCCCCGCACCAACCTCGAACCAAAGCTTTGAGAGCAATGTAGTACCCTTTGGGGCAGGGCGCCGTCGGCCTCGGCCACCGGACGTCGTTTAGTGAAAGGCGGCTTCCAGGTGCCACCAACGTCATCTTTTCCGCCTTAGTAAGGGTGGAAGGCTCGACTCCCACAAGAGCCATCTTGTCGGGGCCATCATCACAGATCTCAACCTCCTCGTCAGGATCATCGCATGATGCGTCAATCCCAGCCGCCTTGGCCCGATCCTTGTCTTCCCTCCCCCGGCGGAAGAAACCATGTTCCTTGGTCATGTCGGCGGAGCATTCCAAACCTGCAATACCAACAATGCAAAGCAAAAAATAGATAAGTATTGCGCAAAGGAGCATCAATACACACATAAAATTATGTAAGAAGTAAAATTCTTCCGCCGCGAAGGAGCATCGACACTACCAGGAGGAAGCTTCACACCGCCAGGTCTCAGACCTTCATGCCTTCTGGCCTTGACCATCGAGGCCCCAAGACTCAGGCCCGGGGCCTCGGGACCTCGAGGCCCCAAAGCCTCAAACCCTCGAGGCCTCAGACTCGGGGCCTCAGACCTCGTGCCCTTGGGGACTCGGGACCCTCGAGGCCTCGAGGCCTCAGACCTCGAGGCCTCGTGACTCGTGCCCTCGGGGCCTCGGGACCCTCGAGGCCTCACACCCGGGGCCTCGGGATCCTCGAGGCCTCGCGACTCGTGCTCACGGGGCCTCGGGGGCCTCGAAGCCTCGTGCCCTCGCGCCCGTGCCCTCGCTCCCCAGGCTTATTGTTCGCCATAAACAAACAAGCTGCATGTACACACACAAGCAAAACACATCCGCAGTCACTGTTCATACACACAAGAAAGAAATCTACTGCAACAACGATAAAGGCATTTCATCAGACAGGCGGCGTGCAGCGATTGGGGCATTAAGCTAGCGCAGCCTCTTGAGCTTTCTCCCGCAAGCTTCTGCTCGGGCTCCCACCGTCTCCGGGCACTACGTGCCCTAGGACCTTCACCGCCGCGACTTCGGGCTCCTGCGCCCCCAGGGCGCCACGAACCTCTCCGCTCCAGGCTGCTGCCGCCGCACACTGCGCCGCCTCAGAAGACCAACCGAGCCGTTCGCCAAATACGGCGGCGACGGCCTCGCCGCCGCCCACTTAACCGGGTGGAAATGGAACGGCGACGGAAAAGGCGTAAGAGATGCTGAAGAAAAGAAAGAAGCAACAAAAATGGCGAGCACCTGCGTGGAGGCGCGGGGCTTCTCCAGGTCGACGGCCGTCCAGTCGGCAGGCGTCCGAGGTTCTGACCGCACCGGGGCCATGAGGTGCGGGCTCCATGCGCGGGCGGCGCCCAGTGGGCCGGCCACGGCCGCAGCCTTTGCCGGAGGGGGAGCCGAAGGAGCAGCTCGGGAACGCTCCATCGATGAAGAATGGTGACATGGCGGTCAGAACGCCGCGGCTTCGCAAGGGCTTGGGCGCATCAACCCAAAGAGGACCGACCAACCGGAGAGGAGCAGTAGGCTGCGAGCCGAGGCCGCCAGCATGGGGGCGAAGCCATGAGACCACGACGGGGCGTGGGCGCGGGCTCAAGCCCGACCGAACCGAGCAAAGGAGAGGCGAGTGAGGCTGCAATGACGGCGGGCGGGCGAGATCGAGGCAAAGCGGCGGGCGCTAGGCTGGCCGAGCCAGAGCTCTCCCCGACCCCAGCGTGGTAAAAGAAGAGGAAAGAGTTTTGAGAGGAGAGATGAGAATGAAGATTTGGGGAAGAAGGAACTATGGGTTCATTGAAGAAAGCCAAAGACCTGTGACCCTTTGAAGGCATCCAAGAGAACCAGAGGGGACAGGCGGCAGCTCTAACAGGCTATAAGACAGTCTTTTCAGGGCATCCAATGCTTTAACCGGCCGTTGGTCCTCAAACAAGCCCACGGATATGTTTAAAGGAGCTGTTCAATTTGGTCTAAAGGTGGTCATCTATTTTACATGAGTCCAAGAAGGAGGTGCGGCTAGAGCATGGCTCTGTCCAATCTGGAGCAACAGGGAACCTGGATGATATATCTGTTCCCCAGTGGTTGTCACCTCCTGCCATCGTGTCGAACGGCGGCCTAGACATAACCTGGTTGATTAGACTTTGTATGTTAAGTCTGAGAATATGTGGTCTTTGAGACACAGCTATCACCTGAGTGCCTTGCTCAGACGGAACAGTGACAGAGAAAAAGGCATGACCACCGTACAAATCCGAGTATGGACTCTCGCATGAAAGGCATAATTCAACACTACCCCTGTGGCATTTTCTTCGGAACGCCAAGGGGCAGAGGGGGCTACTGTTGGAGAAATATTTCATCACTCCTAGATCTGGGACCCACCTTGGCGTACGCGCATACAGATCCAAGAAATGCTGCTATACTCCTGAAAGACTATAACACCCCTCGCTTGTACTCATAGGTTAGAAGTCATCACAAGGGTATCTTGGTCATTTGTACAGGCTGGGGAGCCTATAAATACCCCATGTAACCCTCCATTCAAGGGGGGGACTCTTGAGCAATACATACAAGCAAGTCACCAGGTGAGCCTTCGGGAGGGATCCTCGAACCCCCGTAGGCCGCCGACAGGAGTAGGGCGGTCCTCTCGGATCCCTGAACCTGTATAAATCCTCGTGTTCCGTTCGTTCTCGTGGACGAAGGCCCATAGCACGGCCGTCGTCCGCGAACTCTTACTTGCGTTCGGTTTTACACCATCAACATCAACTATGTAAATATGTGATACAAGATAAATATGTAAGTACGTAAATAGCCATGCATCAAACATCATATTACAATATGTGAAAGTCTCACGGATTATTAGAGGGAATGTAAATATGCAATACAATCATCCAAGTTCGAACTTCATAATTCATAGTTCATAGTTGTAGTTTCTAGAGATGCATTCAAATTTTAAAAAAAGTACATGTAGCCATCCATAGAGGTAACATAGTAACATGCATCATGCACTTGCCTCAACCACCTCGTTGCCTTGCGAACTTGCTTTAGCTACCCCTTCGATCTTGCGCCAAGATTGGCGCTATCATTGTGCACTTGCTTCTTCAACAACCTCATCATCATTGGCCTCTACTCCTCTTCATCTTCTTCAATACTGCCTGTGGCTCCAAGGACTTGCCATATTGTTTCCAAGTTGCAACCTAGCATAGAATGGCCATAGAAAATCAACAAATAGTAATACACCATTGACCAAGACCTCAAATAGTCAAACTACAAGATTTTGCAACATACCGAGGAATGGCGATGTGGGCAGCAGAAAGGAGGAAGGATGCGCAAAGGCATCATCGACGAGGGAGAGGACGATGGCCTAGGGATGCACACGGCCACGGGAGAGGGCAACGAGGTGGCGGCGACGAATGAGCCTGAGGATGCGCACAGGTGAGGACGACGGCCTGGAGGTGGCGCAGTAGTCTTGGCGGTGGACCACAGGGCCTCAGAGGCGCAAAGGCGGCAAAGGTAGTCTTGGCAAAGGGACACAGGGCCTCCAGAGCGGCAGTGCGGCTATTCAAATTGATCATTTAACACTCTGCAGAGGTTGTATACTTTACCCACAAGATGAAATCAACCGGATCAGAGTTGATCCCAACAAAATCTTTCAGGAATTTCATCTCAACAATTGACTCTCCCGTTGTACCTACAGCTACCCAAAACCTCATCGTGGTAGACGTACAACATTGGACCTGGAGGTAGTGAAAATACCGCCCATAGATGTGACCTTAGAAAAGGATACACACCTCCACCTACAAACTACCTGAGATGTCAAAAGCCAAAACTCCATACCTACTAGGTTAGGCCCGTCTCATACCAGACATGTGGTTGTATGAGAAGGCCCAGTTCAATGGCGCACAAGATTAAGTCCTTAACAAGCTACTCAGGCGAGAATACCACAAACCCACAGCGCATAGAAACACCACCACTATCCACCAACCACTCGCCTGAGCTAAAATCATTTTTGTTTAACCAAGATCATGACAAAACCCATCATGGTACAAACATTTTAACAACAGTAGAATACCACCACGGTTCCATATTTCGTTAAGTCAAGATTAATCATTATGACACATGTGATGATGAACCTAGCGTAACTAAGTTGAACTAAGCATTTTTATGATACCCATGTTGGTGATATGAATATGTCCAACTAAAATTATCCATGCTATGGTGACAAGGGATTCATGATAATCAAATAATCAAGTGAGGCATAAAGACAATAGGTAATAATTAATCCCGAAACAATTTATATAAAGATAGCATGCAGTTGTATAAAATAATATACTTTTGAAATCATAGGTTCAATATGATCAAAGGACTATGGCTTGCTTTGAATAAATCCTGGGATTGATCTTGATCTTGGTGTACTACTCCTTGCTCAAAACTTCCTAAAGTATCAACGTCTACTCGCAAACAAAGCAAATAGACCAAATAAATAAATAACAGATGCAAGACAAAATCCCAAAATTAAATAAAAATCTCAGATAAATATATCTTGAATTTAGATGAATTTAGGAATTTTAATGGACTCAATCGGAGTTCGGATGCAAAAGATATGGGCTTTGGAAGATTGAAATCACATAAATTGATGAAAATCAGATTCATGGATTTCTCCGAATTATTTTCCTATTGGAAGTTCCGGATTATGACGCATGGCTGATGTCAGCGAAGATTTTCCGTCGAAAAGAAAAGAAAAAGGAAAATATAAATCCACTTGACAGGTGGGACCCACTTGTCGGTGTAATGGCCCACGGTGGACTGAGTTCACCGAGCTGGGATTGGGATTGGATCTGAACCTGCTACGTGGACGCTGACGTGGCTGCCACGCAGACGACACAGCGGTGTTGGGGGGCTGACATGGAGGTGACCTAGTGCTTGTGTGGCTCGACGGCGGAGCGAGCGGCGCTCGGGCCCCAAGGGAATCCGACGAACGGCGGCTCACCAGCGGCGACAGGTGGTACGGGGAGGTAGAGGGCAAGACGACGGTCACAATGGTGGGCTTACGGGTGGTTGGGGATAACGGAAATGGTCGACGACGAGATTTGGGCGGAGCTTGAAGCTCGAGCTCGACGACGCTAGAAGAATCTCCCGGCGAAGGCGAGAGTGGCTTCGAGACGCGGGCGTTGCGATGACTCTGGTGGTGGCGTCCAAGGGCGAAGGGGCGCACTAGAGTGGTGGCGACGAGGACAGGGACCCTTGGCCGGCATTGAAGACGAAGACAAAGGCGAAGACGCTATGCGATGAAACGGCAGCGGCGGCTAGGGTTTCCGAAGGCGGCACGTCGCGGGGTGCGAGAAGCAAGGATCCTTGGGGCCTTAAATAGGGCAGGGACGAGGAGTCCAAGATGGAGACGGCTGCGGTGCTCAAAGGAAAGAGGCAAAGGGGAGTCCACACCGAGACGGTTTGACATGGCAAGCGGGCCCACAAGGCAGTGGAAGAGGCTCAAACGCGACCGCGTTGCAAACGTCTCGGCAGAGATCGGCGTGCGGCGCAGAGAGAGGAGCAGTCGTGGGATTTGGGCGAAGCAAGGAAAACAGGGCAGGAGAGCGGGCGGATGGGAATAGTAATTGGGTTTCACCCAATCTTTGTTATGAGATTTTAATTACTTTTTCTTTTTAGAAAATAGCAGAAAATCCAAATAAAGCTTAGAAAATAGCAAATGAACTCGAAAAAATTCTAGAAAATATATCCAAGCTCATAGAATCCAAATAAAATAGTTTTGATAATAGTTGTTGTTGACATTAATCACATTAAATTGTTTTTGACTCTGAAAATTCCAATTAAGCTTTTAACTTTACTAGAAAATTTCAAATGGTTATTTTTCTTTTGAAACTTTAAAACAGACCAAATTTTTGGGATGTTACAGGCATGGAGGGTGAGTTCATTGCTCCCACTTTCAGAGCCGAGCAGTCCAAGTCACAGCACTTCACCCATACCGCTTGTGGTCGACACCTGTTGGAGGAGTAGTCAGGCTAGTCTAGGTTAGCTAGTAGTGCTTGCTAGGTAGTCTTTTTGGTTGCAAGTGCTTTACCCATTCAGAGACGTTGTGGTTTGTATCTTGTGTCGTGGCTTAGCATGGCCTATATGCTATGTGTGGAAGCCATGTAACACCTAACCCCCTATTGTAATGCAACCATTCTAGGCTTTGTTTTGTATTTGATCGTTCTCCTCGTTTAGTTCAAGTTCTTCTGTTGTGCTCTAGAGGGCTAGTGAACTCTCATATACTCCCCTCTAGTTCTAAGCCTTAGCGCTTCTTCATATGCCACCCAAGAGAGCCGCCACCCAAGAGAGCCGCCGCCCCAAGCTATGGTGCCTTTCAGCAGGCCGGGGAAGTGGTCGTGGTCGTGGTTGTGGACAAGATCTACCTCCCCTGCCGCCACCAAACCCGACAATGGCGTAAGTCATGTTCCAGCAAACGCAAATTCTCCAAGCTTTGCAAACCAGTCAGCACACCAAAGCAGCTGGTCGCAACTCCAAGCTTGTAGACATCCTTAGGACCAGACCCCTCACCTTCGTTGTAGCCAATGAACCCCTGAAAGATGAGGATTGGCTCAGAGACACTGAGGAGAAGCTTCACCTCGCCCGATGCTCAGCGAAGACAAGGTGGACTTCATCACGCATTAGCTAAAAGGAGCCACCGCTGCTTGGTGGGAGAACTACCTTGCTGCCCAAGGTGGTGAAAGTCCGGTAGCCGATGAAGAATCCGCAGAAGAAGAAGAAGAAGAAGAAGCCGCAGTAGCACCTGAGGCTGAGGATCAGCAAGACCCCACCTCCATGAAGCAATTGCTGGCATCTGACTAGATGAAATCAAGTCAGATCAATCCTGGAATGAATTCAAAACTGCTTTCAGAACCAACTTTGTGCCCACTAGTACGATGAGATTGAAGAAGAATGAGTTTAGAGCTCTCAAGTAGGGTCACATGTCGGTCAGTGAATACCTAACAAAGTTCAACCAGCTCGCCCGCTAAGCTCCAAATGACATAGCTGATGAAGAGGAAAAGATTGACCGCTTTGTGGAAGGAATGCGCGAAGACATGAGAGTCCAGCTTGTCCTTCACGACTTCCCCAGCTTCCATCACCTAGTCAACAAAGCTCTAGTGCTGAAAAATGAGAAAAAGACCGCGGAAGTCAGCCGTAAAAGAAAGATGGCATTTCAGAGGCCCCAAGGTAGCTTCCAGCAGAAGTCCGCATTTTAGGGTAGCTCATCCTTCAGACCACCAGTAGCCTCGTCTCAGAGAACTCTAGCTCTAGCCCCACGTCCCAATGGGAACGGTTTCCGCACTCTTAGCCCCCACCGAAAGCAACTGCGTTAGATCAAACCCATCAAGGACCTTCACTACTTCAATCAAGGAGAAAAGGACACTTCGCCAACCGGTGCCCTCAACACCAAAACACTTTCAAGTTTAACTCAGAAGCACACCAGCTCAGGGCCGGACCTCAACTCCAAGCAAGAATCATCAGACTTTGCAAGCCTCGAGGTCTACCCCGACACCAAACCACAGTCATGTGAACCATGTGACCACTGAGGAGGCCCAGGAAGCCCTAGGAGTACTAATGGATACGTTCTCTATTAATTCAGTACCCGCACGAGTTTTGTTTGATTCGGGAGCTTCGCACTCTTTTGTTTCGAGAACATTTGTGGAAAGGCATAAGTTGCCAACCTATAAGCTAAAGAAACCTGTGGTACTTAGTTCATCCGGGGGACCCTTATATACTACCTCAGTTAGTCCCAGAGTAGAGATTGCCTTAGAAGATTTAGGATTCCTAGCAAACCTTCTAGTACTAGAATCCCAAACTCTAGACATCATCCTACAGATGGATTGGTTGGCCGGATATCAAGGATTAATAGATTGTGCCAATCGAAAGGTTGTACTCACCAAAGACCCAGAAACTACGATAAGGGTTAGTGTGGATCATTCCACACCTTTGGATTCAGCAGTCCACTACCTTGAAGAGTTATCCCTAGAGACAACGCCTATAGTCAAAGCTTACCCCGATGTCTTCCCAAAGGAATTGCTTGGTATGCCACCAGGCCGAGATGTTGGATTTGCGATCAACTTAAAGCCAGGGACAACCCCAATTGCCAAAAGACCATATCGGATGGCAGTCGGTGAGCTTGAAGAGCTTAAGAATTAGATTGAAGACTTGCAAGAAAAAGGATTTATTCGGCCTGGTTCCTCTCCCTAGGGTTCGCTGGTACTTTTTGTAAAGAAGAAGAATGACACTGCCAGATTGTGTGTAGATTATAGAGCACTCAATGATGTGACCGTCAAGAACAAGTATCCCTTCCCCCGCATCGATGACTGTTCGACGGTTTGCCGGAGCAATGAGCTTTTCTCCAAAATAGACCTAAGGTCAGGATACCATCAGCTCAAGATCAGAGATGAGGATATTCCTAAAATGGCTTTTACCACTCGATATGGCCTGTTCGAGTTCACGGTTATGTCATTTGGCTTGACCAATGCGCCAGCTTACTTCATGAACCTCATGAACAAAGTATCTATGGAATACTTGGACAAGTTTGTAGTCGTATTCATAGACGACATCTTGATCCACTCGAAGACCAATGAAGAGCATGCTGGACACCTTCAATTGGTCCTAGAAAAACTCAGAGAGCACCAGCTTTATGCCAAGTACAGCAAATGCAAATTTTGGTTTCAAGAGATCAGTTTCCTCAGACACATTGTATCTACTGAAGGAGTAGCAGTTGATCCATCCAAAGTAGAAGCTATCTTAGAATGGATGCAGCCTGCGTTAGCAACTGAAGTGCATAGTTTTCTCGGGTTGGTTGGGTACTATAGATGCTTCATTGAAGGGTTCTCTAAGCTTTCCAAACCGATAACCCATCTGCTAAAAAAGGAGAAGAAGTATGAATAGACAAAAGCCTGTGAAAAGAGTTTCCAAGAATTGAAGAAAAGGTTAACCTCTACACCGGTGTTGATCCTGCCAGACATACACCAGGACTTTGAAGTCTATTGTGATGCGTCGCGCCAAGGTCTTGGCTACGTACTCATGCAAGGGGGAAAAGTTGTAGCTTATGCGTCCAGACAACTCCGTCCTCATGAAGACAACTATCCAACTCATGATCTGGAGTTAGCATTAGTAGTGCATGCCCTAAAGATTTGACGACATTACTTGATTGGAAATCATTGTGATATATAAACGAACCACAAGAGTCTCAAGTATATTTTCACCCAGTCAAATCTCAACCTCCGACAAAAAAGATGGCTAGAGCTGATTAAGGATTACAATTTGGATGTCTATTACCATCCTGGGAAGGCTAATGTAGTTGTCAATGCATTGAGCCATAGGTCCTATTGCAATAATGTCATGATTCAAGAGCACCAACCTGAGCTCTACGAGGAGTTCAAAGCACTCAACCTTGAGTTAATAGAACAAGGCACCCTAGCTGCTGTTGAAGTGCATCCAACTCTTGAAGAGCAAATCAGGACCACTCAGGAAGGACACCCTGAAGTCCAAAGATTCAAGCATCTCATGGCTAAAGGAAAAGCCCCTTCGATGATTGAAGATCAGTAAGGAGTCCTATGGTATAGGAAGTGTCTCTTTGTCCCCCACCAGAAGGAACTCAAGGAGTTGATACGGAAAGAAGCACACAACTCAGCATACACACTACATCCAAGCAGCACCAAGATGTATCAAGACATGAAGATTCTATATTGGTGGACGCGAATGAAGAGAGACATTGCCGAGTTTGTAGCTTGTTACGATGTGTGTCAACGAATCAAAGCCGAACATCAGGATTGCTTCAACCACTACAAATCCCTCAGTGGAAGTGGGAAGAAATTAGAATGGATTTCATTGCTGGTCTGCCTCGAACCAAGTCCGGATGTGATTCGGTATGGGTCATAGTCGACAGATTGACAAAAGTCGCCCATTTTATTCCTATAAAGACCACCTACAAAGGAGACAAATTAGCCGAGCTATATATGGCTCATATTGTGTGTTTACATGGAGTACCCAAGAGAATGGTCTCGGATCGAGGTTCTCAGTTCACCTCACATTTTTGGGCTAGTCTGCATGATGCACTCAGAACCCACCTTACCTTCAAACCGGGCAGTATCATCCTCGTAATCGATGGTCGACCGAAAAGAGTAAATCGATTCTAGAAGACATACTTGAGCTTTTGCCTTGGAATTTACCATAGACTGAGAGAAATGTCTACCGTATGCTGAGTTTGCTTGCAACAACAGTTTTTAGTCAAGTTTGAAAATGTCCCCATTTGAAACACTATATGGAAGAAAATGCAGAACCCCTCTGCATTGGTTAGAGTCAGGAGAAGGTTATATCTTCGGACCAGATACCCTCAAGCAACCCGAAGAGAAAGTTTGACTGATCAAAGATCGACTTCAAGCAGCTCAGCCCCGACAAAAAAAGTTATGCCGACAACCGTCGACGGGAATTAACCTTTGTAGTTGGAGATAATGTGTACCTCAAAGTATCACCGCTTCGTGAAACTCAAAGATTCAAAGTAAAAGGCAAGCTTGCACCAAGATAAATAGGCTCGTTCCCAATCACTGCCAAGCGTGGAGAAGTAGCCTACCAACTAGAGTTACCTGAAGAGCTATCAGATGTCCACAACACATTCCACATCTCTCAACTCAAGAAATGTCTTCGAGTACCTAAAGAGCAGACTCCGGTCGAAGCCATTGCCCTTTAGAAGGATCTGACTTATCTAGAGCATCCAATCAAGATTCTCGACGTCATGGAGAAGCAAACCAAATGCCAGATCATCCACCTTTGTAAACTTCAGTGGAGCAACCACTCGGCAAGAGAAGCCAACTGGGAGCGTGAAGATCAACTAAAGTTGGACTTCCCGTTCCTGTTCTCAGAGCAGCCCGAATATTGGGGTCAAGATTCTGTTTAAGGTGGGTAGGTTTGTAGCATCCCATTTTCGGTTGTCGATTAGTATATTTCTGTTTGTCTTCTTGGTTTTCAAAACCTATTTCAAATTAATTGTGTATTTGCAAAGTTCCCTAGTTTCTGCCTCATTTCAAAATTCAAGTTTCGAAATTTCAGCTTGAATCTTAGTTTTGACAACCCTTCCGGTTCGACCATCCTCTCGGTTTCAACCACCCTTCCGGTTTTGACCATCCTCTCGGCTTCGACCACCCTTGCATCGGCACATTTTTCCTCCCTCTTTTTCCTCAGTGACGTGCGCATTAAATGTCGTTGTCTCCGCCGCGACGTGCGCATTAAATGCTGTCGTCTCTGCCATGTCACCGTGAATCCCGCCACTCCATCTTTTCGTCCGGTCCACCTCCTTACTCTTTAAATGGAGCCCCAGGAGCCCTTTTGCCCTCTTGTTTTCCCCAGAACTCTCCCTCCCCCCCCTCTCTCTCTCTCTCGTCCTCGTTTCGCCGTGCTTCGAGTTTCGTCGCCGCCGGCTGGAGCTCACACCATCGCCTCTAGCACCACTGTCAAAGCTTCTCTGGTGGCGTGGAGCCGATTAGGTTCGCCAGATCACGGCCTAACCGGTGCGCACCCTCCTCCCCCTTGCCGCCTTCCTCTTCACCTTCAGTCCCGGCTGACCCCTTCAGCGCTGTCCTCCTTCGCCTTCGACCGCGAACTTCCCCACCACCGTTCGCTGTCCGCTGACCTCCTCTAGCCTCTCTCGGTCCTAGTGAGTTTCCCGTGCCCTGTTCTCTCTCATGTTCTTTCGACCGCGTCGAGCAGTCGAGTCCTTCCTTCGACCACGCTGAGTAGTCGTGTCCTTCCTTCGACCACATCGAGTAGTTGAATCCTTCTTTTGACCATGCTGAGTAGTTGAATCCTTCTTTCGACCACGCTGAGTAGTCGAATCCTTCTTTCGACCGCGAAGTCGGATAAGCAGTACTCGAAACCAAAGCTTCGAAAGCTCCGTTCTCTTCCGTTTTAATTCCAAAAATTATAAAATTTGTTTCTAAATTTGTCTGAATTCAACATCTTGCTTTTGGATTTGGTCTTATTTAATTTGGAGTTCATTTATTTATTTTTTATTTTTTATTTGTTCTCTTTGCTTGTTTGTTCCTTTTTCCGGTGCGTTTGTCCGAGTAGAGTTTGAAGGCACGGGGAGATCTCCAGTTCGACCAAGCACAATACTACTAAGACTCTCTTACCTTTAACCCGGGCAAGTCAATACTGTGATCATGTTGAGCCTACATTTTATGCAAGTTATATTCCTTTAAATTACCAAAATTGCATGCTTTAATTCTTTAAGCAAATGTATGATAACTCTTAAGGTAGTTAAATACACATTTGTTGATTAATTACTTATTATACCATTCCTTGGCAATTGAATCCATTATTCCATGTCACCCTAGTAACTATGTGGTAATTACTAGCTATAGGTCGTACTCAAGCGACATGCTAGTCTTGCTTGAGTATCGAGGCATTAAATGCTCTGATCATCATCTCTCAAATCATAAAATGGTTTTGGGTAGTCATTGGGGGTACATGACTGAAGTATTTTGAGGCAAATTTAGTTTTCCTCCTCAAAACCCCAAACTGCTATTACCACTTCTGGGTGGATGGTATGATGGTAGGTGCTGATGTAGCACAATAATGTGTGCCATGTGGTATGAACCGTCCAGATGGATTAAGGACTTAATCCGGTGATGGTCTCCCATTGTAAAACATGTGCAACCATAAGTCTGGAAAGTACAACTTAGCTTAGTAAAGTTATTGAACCCTGAAAGTTATCTTGCTGGAGGGGATCGAGGTAGTGAAAGTAGTGGATGTGTTCTGGCTTGAAGGGGACACTAATGTAAGGTGAAGTTACTAGGTGCGCTAGTCGTTGTGGTGAACATCCCGCACAACTTACATGCGCAACCCCATATGGGTGAGATGACAGAAGGGGCGAAATAATTTGAAAAGTTACTGTGATGGTCTCCCAACTACATGACTAAGGAATCATGTAGAGCAACGGGTTGATTGTCTCTTGTGGGTACAGTGTACAACCTCTGCAGAGTATAAACTGTTTAAACAGCCGCACCTACGGTCAAAGGTGAACATGAGAACTTACTAGAGTTAGTTCTATTTCAAAAACCTTTGTGGGTGAGATAAAAACTGGTCGGGCTGATGTAACCTTGACTTTGGTTTGTTCCTGGCAGGTCGTACCCAGTGTTGATAATAGTGGTCGTAGCCACATTTCAAAATAAGCGTAAGGTGGAGGTAACCTTCGCTGTATTTATTATTGCACAATTATTCTCTTTAAAAAAAATTCAATTTGGTTAAAATGTTAATTGATAGGATTTTACTGGTATTGATAATTGAAAATATTGATTTAGCAAATAAAAGAACCTGAGCCACCCTTGTTAAGCTTTGCATGTATATTATTGCATCTTGTATGTTAGCTCGCAAGCACGGAAGTTGTGCTCATTCTCACTCTTTCCCCCAAACTCTTCAGACCCCGCAGACCATTTAGACTACGACTACTACGAGGATCCCGAAGTTGATGGACAAGGCAACGATGAAGAGTAGTCTAGTTCTGTTAGTTGAGGTATCGCCTCAATCTAGCTGGCTCATCGGTATTTCTATACAACCGATATTGTCCAAGTCCTTGGTTAATATCAATCGTACATAATTTGCTCCGCCGCTTGCTCGTGGATTTATGCTCCCCCCATTTTGCTCCCGCTGTATTTTTCGCTGCTTTTATGTAATGTAATCAGTTTAGCCTGTTCGGCCCTTATTGTAAAACTTGACCCGATGCGGTCTATGTCACTCTGATGTTTGTAATATATTGAATAGTTTGGTTCATGCCATGTATGAAATGATTCAGCAATGTGTCTGTGAGTGCTATCTACTGATCCAAGGAATAGCACAGTGTTTTCACAGAGGATTTGGATTTGTGAAATTCGGGTCTGACAACTAGGTAATTATTACTAAGGTATATCTGTTAGTTTTTTAGTAGGCTCTAATTATAGGAAGTACGAACAGTACGCTCTTTGCCTTTCTAATGTACTGAAACATAGCCTTGCAGACTTCCAGCCTGGCAGGTGTGAAATTTTTCATAAAGGAAAGAACAAACCATAGAGACAGTCAGACTATATATACCATCAGTCTGCCTTGTATATGCTCTAGGCATACAACATTCTCGATGGAAATAAAGACTTAGAAACCACCCACAATTTTGTCATTAGAATTGTTGGTTTATCTGATGGGACCGTTAGGCTTGGGATGCATCGGGATACTTGGCATGCCATTCTTGTGCAGATGCTCACAGTAAGTGACCCCTCGTTCCCATCCAACCCATATCTCTAGATTTGAAGTAGTCTTAGTTGCAAATTTATTTTTCGTAGGCTTACTTTCACAAGTTTGTGGTTATGCGTCCAAAGACCCTTTCAAATGACTAAAAAGATATTTCATCACATTATGTTGCATGGATTTATTTGTTGAAATACATACCACATGCAGTCCCAGCAGTGCTAGATACAGTTTGGCTACAGAGCACGGCCCAACCAAACATTGTTTGAGAGGTTGCCAGCAGTTGCTGATCTACTCCCTCTTTTGATGCTCTCTCTACTCTTGTTGTTATGGTATGCTACCAGACGTACCATAGCGCTCTACTGAGGAACAAGGGGAGATTCGACCTCCTAGAACTCCTGCTCTTAACCCATGGACAATATATGCCTGCATACAACATCAGAGGCAAATCCAGGTGAAAAGAATGACCTTTATAACTGGAACAAGGGACATGCACAGAGCACAGTAACAAATTCAAGAAACCATATAACATCTGAGGCAAATCCAGGTGAAAAGAATGAGTTTCATGACTGGAATAAGAGATCACAGTAACGAATTCAAGAAACCATATGTAGTCCCACCAAGGTGCTTCATGGCTAGAAACTAAGCGTATTTAACTCACTGTAGTTGTAAATCCAAGGCGTACACTTCAAGTCTAAATCTCCCGCGGCAACATCTCGAATAGGAGAACCTGAGAGAAATTGATCAGCAAAAGTGTTTATGAAGCCCAGAAATGTCGTGTCTCCATTACCTATCAGTATGCAGATCGATGCCGTCGGAGATACCTTGGATAGCACAGACATGCATCCAATTCTCCAATAGCATGATTCCAGGCAAGTTGACTTCGAGTTTAGACAACTGATATAAATGGTGACACGTGTAGTTCTTATTTGTTGACGCAGATGATTACAGGTATACACTGATATCTTTGTTTATATATTTGCCCCCTACATTGTGCTGATTGGTCATTTTGCTGTAGAACATGGTGGGGTATTTGGTATAGAGAAGGAAACACATATGCCTAAAATTCATAGCTACCTTTTTCTGATTGTACTACAGTACTACATGAGGTGTAATGCAAGCGAGGTAGCTACAGACTTGATGTTGTGCACTAATGGTTGTTGCAGACTGGAACTTTAGATATCCTGAATTTTTGCAGTCGTGTCCATGGAAACTCTATCGCCGAAATTTCAGTGGTAACTGTCGGTTACCGGTGTTATCAGTGAGGTACGATAAAATTTTATAATTGGCAAAAAAATTGGACTTATCTAATTTTCATTCAAATTCAAATTTTAATTCAAAAGTTAGATAACTTTCATCTTTGCAATTGGAAAATTCATATATCAATTCAAAATTTCCGTCTGAAATTTCGCCGAAATATCCGGTAACTAACGTTTACCGGTTCTATCGGTGGAGTCTGAGAAAATTTCCCCTCCGATATAGTTTTCCCTGGTCATATCCAATGCTATAGAAAAACTTTAGAGATAGGATGCGCATAGCATATATAAACAACCAAGATTTCTTGTGTTCTAGTTGCGAAGAATCCTTGATGGCAACATACAACACCCTTTAACCACATTTAGTTGATTAATGTGGAAGCCTAGACTATTGTATTTGTATATTCATAGCATCATGACAATCAGATTTACAATTTCAATTCATGCAGGCAGCAGTACTACAAAAAGCTAATACTGGATGCCTCATCACAGACGGTTGACCAAACCTTCTGTATTAAATACAATCACAGACATTTTTGATTTTGCGACCGTCTGTGTTACTGGCTGTGCTAAAAACCATCTGTGATAACCATAATATCACAGACAGTTCATATTGAAAACCATCTGTGATATTATGGTCATCACATACGGTTTTTATTTGAAACCGTTTGTGATTCACAGCGTGGGATGGCGAAATTTTTTGGACGCGTGCGCGGGAGGAGAAATGTTTTGGCGCTGTCCTTATATGTTATAGCCACCCCCGCCTTGTCTTCCATCAGTCTCTCCCTCTCCCCTCCCCACGGTGAGCTCCAGCGACCGCCCTCGATTCCCCGGCGCGGTTCGACGAGGAGACGCAACCGACGACCACGAGGAGGAGGAGGGACGCGCAGGACCCATGCCAGTAAGTGATCAATCACTTGTCACCTCTCCCTGCCTTGTTGCTTTCGGTAGCTCTTAGTGGTGACCGTGGTTTTCTTGTGAATGAATAGATCAAGATAAGATTGCAGATTTTGAGATGAAACTCATGGACATCGACAGCGAGCACCTCAACACCCCTGACTCTGAGTACCAAGTCAAATTCACTCGCGAGGCTCCGAAAAAGTGAAAAATCCAAAAAAAGGTCGTTTAAGGCCTCAAAACGGCCTCCGAAGTTTTAGCACCCATTTTCGCTGTTCGTTCACCATCCAGTTTGAGTTTTCTTTCATTCCAGATTGTGTAATCAACCATATGCAGATATTCAGATCCAAGTGTCCAGCAATTGATTGGTTTGGCTCAGAATTCAAAAAAAAATTGCAATAAAAAAATTATCACAGACGGTTTTAAACGAGAACTGTCTGTGATAGTCTATTATCACAGACGGTTCTAAACAAGAACCGTCTGTGATAATAGACTATCACAGACGGTTATTGTTTAGAACCGTCTGTGATAGCTTTTTTCATAGACGGTTTAAAAACCATCTGTGATGACTCATGTCATCACTAACCCATAAAGTCAAACGGTTCAGAAAAATTGTCTGTGATGACGATTTTGAATCGTCTGTGATGATATTTTCTGTAGTAGTGCAGACAATGCTTATTGTTTCTTGAATAGCAAAGGTAAATTTCCCTGATGCCTCGATGCCCATGCATCGGTGCTGTAAGATATAATATGAACGGTGTCCACATCCAGTAAAAATTTCAATTCATGCATGACATCATGTGGCATAATAGATTCACCAAACATCATTCCAAAAACTAGTATTCACAACCAGAAATGGAGCCAGCGCTGGTATATATAGGCATCTCCCTCTGTGGTATATGTGCTCTCTGGTTCAGGTCTCTAGTTGTTTTTCAATGTACTGGTACAATGGGTTGGAGGTTGGTTTTATTTTGCATTTGTGTATCTGCACCAGACTTTAGTGGACACTATTCCATTGCAACCATCACAGTACATCACTAGCTCTATAGGACTTATATTCTGATTCTGACCATTAGCTTCTGTTTAGAAAATCACACCGTATACCACCTGAAGTTCAGTGTAACTGTGCACTTTATGTGTTGCACTGATGGTATTTGCAGCCTTGGTGGTGCCCAGTTATTGAACGCATCAATCAAGCAGAGATCACAGTGAATAGTTGAACACAGCTAGATATGTCATTTTAAAAGGAAACAGCCCTACAGATACAGTGAACTATATATACCACCAACAACAATGTCTGTTCTTGATGAAAATGCAATGCTCAGAAACTATCCGACATTAGGAGATTTTGCCTCTAGAGTTCTTGGATAACCAAATTGGATATTAGGATTAGGACGCATCCGGAAATTTGGCCTGCCATTACTTAGCTAATATTTTCAGTAAGTGGCCCTTGTTGGTTTTTGCCATGTCAATTTTTTCCCTTCAATTGGGCACCAACAACACTGCAACTGCCTTCAGTGTAAGCATGTGTCTCACAGTACTGTATCCAATATGATCTGCATAGTGTTATTTATAGTGTCTCCTCAACCATAAGGGAAAATGGTCTATTTACAGGGTTACATCAGGGGTACAGAAGATTCTACCTCTAAAAATATCCTATGATGAAAGGGTCTTTAGGGTCTTTGCACCTCTTGAAGCGAGGCTTCCGGTGCACGGTAGACATTTATTGGCTTAGTACACAACGCATGTACTCTCGGTCCACAAGTGGCCTTGACTACCTTCGCTCCATGCAAGACGGATTCGAGCGAAGTCTCCCCGCACCCCTTCAGAGGGTCGTTGGGCGGTGGGCCAGCCCTACGACAAAGAACTCTTGATGGAAATGCAATGTTAGTATAAAGGAATTAGGGACTCCTGGTGGTGGGGGTGGGGATGAGGCGGCGGGGAGGCGTGCATGGTTGCGCGTCTGGCATCGTGTGTGGGTTAGGGAATTAGGATTTTGCCTTAGCCATTTAGGGTAAAAGGGCATAGCTGGGCGTTGCCACGCTGGGCCGAGCAGTGTGTGGGCTGATTGGGAATTTACTAGATATCCGGCCGGATATTATCCGGATTACCACTTACGGATGATATTTGGTGGGATAATATCTCTCCCGATTTTACTACCGAATCCAATGCTAACTATCCGATACCGACACCGAATCCAGCCGGATACTGAAATTCGTTCTTTGAGTTTGGGACCGGACCCGTTTGCACCCCTACGCACACCTAGTCCATAGGCCGACTCAGACTCAACCACGGCTGAGAAAACTTGACTATGACTCGAACTCTGACTACCACGTTTATAATCCACGTACCAGTACTAAAAATAGGACACCCTTTCTCTAATAAACCAGGACTGGTTTTCTTAAGAGACGCACATGACTCGACCTAACAAAAATAACGTACTCTCTGAGAAAGGAAATTAAAGTTATCCATAAAGCAAAAAATTATCCGACTAAATTAAATACCTCGATCGCCATCGTACCAATCCAAATCACGTGCCACTCCTCCCTTCCTCTGGACTATAGTCTTGCTTATCATATACACTGCCTAGTCTCTAAGATTAATCTGCAGTGACCTCTTACATGCTATGGAATGAATCCTCGATCTATTTCTATGGGTCAGAGACTAATATGATATGTTCATGTGTTGGTCAATATACAAAGAACATCCTAAGCAATATACATATCTAATACCCTCTCCTTTTAAACTTATGGTAGATCAACAACACTGAGTTTGAAGAGATAGAAGCTGTGCTGAGCTCTAGTTTACTGCAGATGAAAAAAACTGCACACATGGCAGCTTTACTTCATATCTTGAGAGAAGTTAATTAACAGCTGTACGAAGTCCTGCAGATTACCACATAGTAGCATGTCTGGCTTCTGGAGTAGAATATTTCTTCGAGGTCAATGGAGTAGAAATCAATTGAAGAAAATAAGGTTATATGTATTGTACATTCCTGTCTACTTGTTGTTGAAGTATGAGTATATTGTTCACATTTTCTCATTAGCTTAAACTTTTAGATGGATTGGTTGGTGCATACAACTCAATATAGTATTAGAGTCATGACATTCTGAGCTCAACCCGGTTGGTGCAATTTTAAGAAAAATATAATTGTAACACACTTCTAGTCCATGTCTTTGGCCTGAGGTGAGCCAAGACTTGATGGGGTGTTGAAAAATATAATTGTAACACACTTCTAGTTCATGTCTTTGGCCTAAGGTGAACCTAGACTTGATGGGGTGTTGAAGTATGAGTATATTAATTGCTCATATTTCCTCATTTGTTTAAGTTTTTGGATGAACTGGTTGGTGCATATAATTCAATACTTGCTCTAGTTATCTCTACTAGATTTGCATTGACTGTAGTAATTTTATAAGAAACAAAACAATTTCTATAGAATAATTCCGCAGCGCAAGCCAATCTAAATAGCGAAATCGTTACTTAAAAGGTACTTGCCAGTAGCCACCAAACCCGCATATAAATAACTTCATACATCCTGTTTAAGCAACCTCGATAAACAGACTCCACGACTTCCATTAAATTCCAGACATTCACGATAAAAGAGTAGGGTTGTACTAAAAAGAAGGTAAACATTTTATTTTCGGGAAACAATTCCAGCGAACGCATTTTGTGACACACGAGTACCTCACATATTGCAAACTGCAAACACACACTACAAAACACACATAAAACATACCTAGACCCTGAAAAACATCAAGCAGTTTTCTCACTACAAGAATACAGAATCACAAAATATAGTCTTCATTCTAACATGCAAACTCCCCTCTCACCATGCGAAGATCCTCCAGAACTTTCATCATAGTGGGTCTCTCGTCCACATCTTCCCGAAGACATTGAACTGCAATCCCACCAACCTTCACAAGACAATCTAAATTTTCAGTACACAAGACCTCCTGATCGAACATCTCCCTTGCTCTGCTCTCTGTCAAGAAAGACTTGACGAAGTTTATGGGAAGGCTATTATTCTTATCATACCTTGCCTTCTTTCTAGTAATGAGCTCTAGAAGAACAACTCCAAAGCTATACACATCACTCTTTTCTGTGAGAAGGCCGGTCTTCATATACACAGGGTCTATGTAGCCCAAATCGCCGACCACAAACTGAGTGTGTTTTTTGTCCATCGACAGGAGCCTAGATGTCCCAAAGTCAGATATCTTTGGGCTGAAGTTTTCATGGAGGAGAATGTTCCCTGATTTGACATCTCCATGAAGGATCTTTTGACTAGCCGAAGAATGCATGTAGGCAAGAGCTTCTGCAGAGCCAATAGAAATATCCAAACGTACTTGCAGAGGAAGGCTTTGTTTCTCTTTTGGGACATCATTTTCGGTACCAGCAGCACCACCACGATGGAGCATGTCATAGAGGCTTCCTCTGTCGATGAACTCGTAAACCAACATGGGAACATCTGTTTCCAAGCAACAGCCTATGAGCCGGACCAAATTCTTGTGACTAATCTTGGATTGGATGGTTATCTCATTTGCAAAATCCTTTTGTCGTTCTGCATCGACTTCGATGGAGCGTTTGACTGCGACTCGCTGCTTGTCATCAGTAGTTCCCTCGTAGACCTGACCAAAGCTGCCTTTTCCAATTGTCTTACTGAAATTTTGAGTGATCTTATCTAGATTTTCCTTTGTGAAGATGCTGATGCTGATGTTTTTTAGTAGTTGGCCGCCGTTTCTGTCGAAGTGTTCCCTGTGCTTTCTATTCTCATCCTTCATGTGTTTGCGAATTAATGCCACTGCTGCCAATGAGACGACAATAGTTATTCCTGCAAAAAAAACCCCATCAATTGTGTGAAATGTCATCGTTTCATCCTTGACAAGCCATACCCATATATACATATACATATACATATACATATACATACATACATATACATATACATATACATATACATACATACATACATACATATATATATATATATATATATATATATATATATATAAAAGTAAAACTCAGGCCCTACACAGTTTTTTATAGTATTTAAATGGTAAAAATCCGTCATGTAAATAACATGGGAAAAGGGCAGTGAGAAGCTAACCTATTGCTGCTGCTGCAGGCCAGGGCAATACGTGCTCACAAGTGCTTTTACCATCGCCCTTTTGTCCAAACTTGCATTTACACTCGTATCCACCATCTGTGTCATGGCATGTGCCGCTCTTACAAGGATTTTGTCCTTGCATGCACTCATTGATATCTGAAAAAAAGAAATGGCAACGAACACTAATTATATAGAATATAATTAAAAGGGTAAATACAGGTAAATATAAAAATAATTGAAAAGCATGCAAATTCTTTTGCTTGTAACATATTTTTCAGTTATGATGTTTAATTCCAAGCAATCTTGTCTGAAGTCAGGGCAAGCCCAAAATTCGCTAAAAGCTCAGCCACCACGCAGGAGGGACACACATGCGTTGCTCCTCGTTTGGCTTTTGTCCTCACTTCCCCCTGAAGGTATTATAATGATAATACCATTTGCCACTCCCTTTGTTGTTTCTTTAGAATTTGTCATTTCATCATTGGCTTTGAGAATTTGCAATTGTGTTCATGGAAATAGTTAGGTTTTGCCATTCTCATTTATTCTGCCAATTCTCATTCTTTTTTGAGAAAAAAAAAACAGAAAAAAGGCCCGAGTGATAAATGTTTAGATTCAAATATGCTTTTGTAATATGAGGTGCGGATCCTAATGTAGTACTAGTATTCAGAAAAAGAAAGCTGAATAAGTGGACAAACTTGTGCAATTATCGCGGAGGTAGGGATTTCCGTTATATCCATCGGAGCATTTGCAGAAATATCCCTTCCCATTTGTTGTGTTGACACAAACGCTGTGGGTGCTCGCACAGGCGTTGTCAAGCTTTGCCTCACTGCCGTTTGTTGGGCACGACCCATTCCTTATAGCCCAGTCAAGCACCAGTGGAACCTTGTTACCAACTTCTTTGGCAAAGGACCTGGAGCCGGTGAGGTGGGTTCGGTTGAAATTGTACCTGCAATTAGTAGGATAAATTCACATTAGTCGTTCTCTAGTTGACACAAGAAATAAGAATTTAGATGAGTGGTGAAATGACTACACACATATATATAGAGGAAAATAACGTGTCACTACAAAATTCCCAAATCCCTGACATGCCATTCTTGTGTCACTAACACATGGAGGATGGCATATAAGACGTCTAGTGGCAAAGGCCAGGATGTTGACACTGACTTGTTCATGGGCGACCCGGTCTGACGGCCCGTCCCGAGCCCGAGGATGGCATATAAGCCACTTCGGCAAAGGCCAGATGTTGACACTAGACCTGTTCACAGGCGGCTCGGCTGGTGGCCCAGCTCGAGCTCAATCCGGTCCGAGCTTGGGACTCAATTTCCACTGAAATCCGGTAAATGTAATTAAAAATGAAAACTATTTTTTATTCTGAAAATGAATTAAATATTAACTTTTATTGCAAAATGAATTTAAATAATTGTATTTAATTCGAAATTCAAAATTCGAGCCGAGCTCAGACCTGACCATTCAAGGCCGAGCTTTTTAGGCCCGGCCCGACTGTGACACAGGCCTAGTTTACTCCAAGGAAGCACTATTGAAGGCGGTGCATCCAACATTCAGACAACTATTGAAGAGTAGCAATCGTTATATCCGGATCCTCTACAGTACTGCAGACGTTCACCATAGGAAAAGTACTCCGCCATAGCAAAACACTTCAGCAACAGCGGTAAAGCATTGTAGTTATTTTTACTGTAGAAAAAATATTGTACCACTTGATCTTGATCTTAGATTTTCGATCAGACGGTGAAGATCGCTTATAATGTATATACACAGTAGATCCTCTACATTGACTACTTCAATGCAGAGGATCCCGATCCCAATCAATCGACTTGTACTTAGTGGTCATCAATAGCGAAGGGAGCGCGGCTTGATCGTTAAGTCCTTCACTTGACAGAACATACGGCTATTACTCGCCAATCGAGGGCATAAACTTGGATATATATCCACGAGGGTTTTCTGGATTTCAAACCATCGATACCTTCTATTGCAATTCATGAGGTAGGTACAATCATGCAAAATATGAAAAACAAATCCCAAAATAGTGATGACTTGACTATTGTATCACTCTCTTTAAAATTTCATGGTTAAACTTAAAAAGTGTTAACATAACATTTCGTGGATAATAATTCTTATATCTTTACATTTTCATTTTCCCATTTTCTTTTAATTCATATTTTTCCAGGATTTTTTTTAGCAACACAAATAACTTAAATTGAACTTTAAATTTGGAGCTACGCTAATTTGAGAACTATGTACATATACATATCTTTGTTAGGTTCATGTGGTGCACAAACCAAAGCGGATTTTATGATTACATCTACCTTTGTGGTGTCCATTGAATATGCCTCATAACTGGCTTGGACAGTAGTATATGAGATTGAAATAACGCACTGGCAGACAGGATTTTGGCCATGGGGTGCAAACGGACGCAGATCCGTGTGCCGTCAAGATGGGTGATAAGGCTATGAAACAAGGAGCGTGGATAAAAACGGACGGCGGATGTCGGGGCAAAGGCACACCGTGACTTACCTCCTATAAGTCAGAGGACATGTGTCCACTGCAAACATAGAACACACGAGTTTTAGGCTAATATAGCATTTTTTTACATGCACAATAGCAAATCTAGCTCCCTTTTCACGCCAAATACAAAAAAGATGTCGCGTCCGTGCGCCAAAGGACCAGAGTCACCGGCGGAACGATCGTCGCCCGTTCGTGTGCTGCCCGTGCGGTGCTACCTAGTCCGTGCTCCCGGGGCACAGAGCCGGCGAGTCCGTGCACCCCGGGAGCGGAGCCGCCTCTCGTCCATGCACCACGCCATGCGCCCGTGCGCCACGCCCCGCCCCTGTGCGCCCCGCATTCGTGCCCTGGGCGCACGGACTCGTCGCGTCCATGCCTCGGGCGTACGTACTCGGTGCCACCGTGCCCTGGCGTACGTACGCGGCGATGTGTCGTTCTGCTGGCGACTCTGTCCCTCTGACGCATGGACACGGTGCCTTTTTTGCATTTGGCGTGGAGAGGGAGCCAGATGTGCTATTGCCCTCTCCGGATTTGCTATTGGGCACGACAACGGTGCTATATTAGCCAAAAACTCAGACACACATTGCCACGCACCACTCATCGCGCCACTGAGCCAGCACGCACTCAATAGCTTGCAATATCTTTGTTATTTATTTTTCAAGAATAAAGTGCATGCAAAATAATTATTCAAATTACGCATCTCCTAATAAAAGTTGTACTTTATGTGACATCAATCCCTTAGAAACACAAATAGGAAACAATATAGAACAAGAAAAATAGAAATGAGAAACATAAAATTAATATATTGCTTTAGTCGGGGTTCAAATAATAGTGACAACTTGCCCTGTGAGGGTGGGAACCTGTTCGGATTATCCCCATTGGGGGCGGGGTAGACTCCACCCATGGGAGTATGGGGACGGCTTGCACCTAACATAGCTATATTTTATATATTGTATATATATTTTTAATAGAAAAGAGGTATGATTGTTATTAAGAATATAGGGTTGTTTGGAATATGACCCACGTCTGCTGTGCTTTCTTCGTGATAAGAAGTGAATGGTCAAACGTAGATGCACAAAAAATTTGGTGGTAGGTATTGTACCAGCGAGGTATCGAAATAATCATGTATGTTCGGATTATGCAGTACCCTCCCTTCAGTAAAAAAAAGTGACATTTTTTACTTTTTGAAGTCAACATGACGCTACGCTGACTACTAAATTTTCTTATCATACATCAAAAAAAAGTTGTAAAAATTTAATACTATGAAATTATTTTTTATGATAAATTACTCGTATCATTTTTATATATTTAAATCGTATATTTTAAACAATATCTTTGGTCAAATTTAATATGTTTTGACTGTACGCATTCTTAGTAGTTACTCTTTTGTGACTGTGACCAGAGGGTACTTACCAGCCTTTCTTGGCGACGAAGGCGTACATACAGGGGTTGTACTTCCATACAGGGAGCTCGTAGTCCGTTTTATTATTGAATGACCAGCTTACATCGACTTCGCTGATTCCGGTGGCGATGGACGCCTTGCAACAGCCGAGCCCCGTGCACGGTTCGCCGTCTTCCGCGGCCTCCTCGATGCTGGCGCAGTACGTGATGCAGCCCGTGATCATGCGGTCCCCGGCCCTTGCCTTGCCGGACATCCTGGCCACGGCGCCGCACCCGATAGCCGTGAACTCGTTGCTCGCAGCGGAGACCAGGTACGGAGACTTCCTCGACCGCAAGCCCGAGCGTGTCAACCGGATGCCCTCCTTTTTGTTTTGTTCGCGGCAGGCTTCCGTCATGTGGTTGTTGACGACCATCTCGCCTGTCTCCAACGTTATTTCCAAGACCTCGAAGTTGCCCACGAACGGCCTCTGCCTTTTCTTGTCGCACCTGAGAACAAAGTGGTCCCCGCCTGGCAAGGAACACTCCTCGCCAATGCCAAACGGGTAGGGGATGGTCACGTTGCCGCACTTGTCGGGGCAGTCCCCTCGTCGCACCGCGCCGTGGACGACCGCCGGAGTTGCCACCTGAGTGAGGAGAGCGACGACTACTGGGAGTAACCACAGTGGCGGTGCCATGGAGGATAGCTTGCTAATTCGCAGTTCGCTAGTATACGTGGCAGGCTAGTCGCTAGCTTGTAACTATGACACGTAGAGCTTTCAGCTTATTAATATGCCCGCGCCGGTACTGCTAGTATATATAGGACAACATGAGCAGGGGTGTTCATTACGCTCGCGTGAATTTGTTAATTTTTATTGAACGCTGACTGATCGTCCAACCAGTGGCAACCCTGTCGTATAGCTAAAGGACATAGTTTTGGGCCTCAATAATTAACTACTACTACATGTTACTCGATTCGTGTTTATTTGTTTTTTTCCAGGATTTGATCCTTGGTTGATGAGTCTTAAATACAACCATGTTAATCAACTGCACATCTACTATGCATGCACCCCATTCAATAAAACAAAGAATGATTAACCTTACTCTTTCTAAACAAATGTAATTAGATACATTGACCCAGCCTCCACTACAAACGTTGAATTTTTTTATTAATTAATCCTTTTTTAATTTTATTTTAAAGTTAACCTCCGGCGCACTTTATTTCTAATTCTAACCCCTTTGGTCACGCCACGAGTGGTGATGTGACAAAACAACGCTGTCACGCTAGCCCGTATCTGGGGCAAGCTCTTGTCACGCCACCCACTACTACAGAACAGACCTTTGGTCGAACTGCCAAATGGGCAATAGTCTCGGAGAAAATTGCGTCCGGGACCAAAAAGATCTTTAGTCCCGGTTGGTAACACCAACCGGGACTAAAAGTCCCCTGCCCAACGGCTCTGGTGGCAGGCTCTGGTGGCAGGCTTTTAGTCCCGGTTGGTGTTACCAACCGGGACTAAATGTCAACCTTAGTCCGGTTGGTACTACAATCCGGGACTAAATCTTTAGTCTCGGATTGTAGTACCAACTGGACTAAGGTTGGCATTTAGTCGGTTGGTAACACCAACCGACTAAATGTCCTTCTATTTAAACTCCGCTTGGCGTTAAATCACAGAGCGGAACGCGTTGTGCCGCATGGGACACTTGCCGCCATTTTACCACCATGGCCGAGCTGTTCATTCACTCAACCGTATTCACCGGCGTGTTCGCGGTAAGCTCTGATGCTAACCCTGCCGTCCATTATGAAAAATATGAAATGTGAAATTTGAATAATTTTTATATGTTATAAAAATTGCCAATTAATTCATAAATGGAACTTTCATGATTTTTGTAGGCCACAATAAATTTCCAAAAATCATGAAATTTGTTTTTCCACTAAGTTACACTGTGAACAGTCCATATAAAAATTTTAAGACTATTTGGACAAAGTTGAATTTATACATATTTTATGCTTATTTATTTAATTATTATTCCATGAATTTTGTAGGCTAAATTAATGATCCAAAAATTCTGAAAATTGTTTTGCCATCTAATTAGGCTATGAACTATCTGTACAAAAATTTTGGGATCAATCTGAAGACTTTTATTTTTCACCTTATTTAATAATTATTTAAATAAATGAAAAATGACTTTTACATGTGTTAGTTAGGTTAAGCTTTGAGGGTGTTTGATGAGATAAGTCTTATCTTATCAGATCCAACCTCTTGGGTAAAAATAATAAATATTAATTTTGTTTTAATAAATAAGTTTAATATTTAATTATTAAGTAATTAGTTAATCTCTTAATTAGCTTAATCACTTAGTTATTGTTTGCCTTTTGGATTGATTGTTGACTTAGTAATTATGTGATATGTCATATAATGCAGACGATGACACGCCATTGGATGTACAATGTCGATCGCCGCCCAAAGAGTTCATTGATGGCGTGCATTATTTCTTAAGAGTGGCCGAGGCAAACAAGCGGGATGGTTTCATGTCTTGTCCATGTGCCCTGTGTAAGAATTTGAAGGAATATTCTAGCTCAAGGAGTCTTCACTCACACTTGTTGAAGTCGGGTTTCATGCCAAACTATATTTGTTGGACCAAGCACGGAGAAACCAGGTTATAATGGAAGAAGGTGAAGAAGAACAATTGGACCCTAACGACATTATTGCTCAATACGGTGACTTCGATGATCTCGCAATGGGCGAAGTCAAGAAGAGGCAGGGGCAGAAGACACACTCGCTGAAGATGATGCTCTTGGTGATGTCATTCGTGATGCACAAAGAGATTGCGAAAGTGAAAAGGAGAAGGCTAAGTTTGACCGCATGCTAGAGGATCACAAGAAATTACTATACCCGTCCGTAGAAGATGGGCAAAAAAGTTGGGTACAACATGGAGTTGCTACAATGGAAGGCCATGAATGGTGTATCCGACAAAGGCATTTGGGCAATTCGAAGATCCAAAAAAGATGCTTAGAAGCCTAACGAATTGCCCGCCACTACGTCTGAAGCAAAAGCAGTAAATCGCCCTTTGGGATTAGAAATCCGGAAGATACATGCATGTCCTAATGATCGCATCTGTATCGTGGCAAGGACTACGAGAATTTGGATGAATGCCCGTATGCAAAGCGTCGCGGTATAAGATCGGCGAGATGACCTGGCGATGTTGAGGCGAAGAACGCCCCAGAAGAAAATCCTGCCAAGGTTATGTGGTATGCTCCTATAATACCACGCTGAAACGTCTGTTCATAAACAAGGACCATGCAAAGTTGTCGCGATGGCACAAAGAAGACCGTAAGGTAGACAACATGTTGAGACACCTGGCGATGGGTCCCGGTGGAGAGCAATAGACGAGAGAATTCCGGAGTTTGCGGATGGCGCAAGAAACCTAAGGTTCGCTTTAAATGCGGATGGTATGAATCCTTTTGGGGACCAAAGCACTAGTCATAGCACTTGGCACATTACTCTATGTATCTACAACCTTCCTCCATGGTTATGCATGAAGCGGAAGTTCATTATGATGTCGGTGCTCATCCAAGGCCCGAGGCAACCCGGCAACGACATCGATGTCTACCGAGGCCATTAGTTGAGGAACTCCTGCTTTTATGGAGCAAACCGGTGTACGTGTGTGGGATGAGTACAACAGAACACTTCGACCTGCGAGCATTGTTGTTCGTAACAATCAATGATTGGCTGCTCTAAGTAATCTTCGGAGATGACAAACAAGGGATACAATGCATGCACACAATGTTTTGATGACATTGACAAGTATATATTTGAAAAAAATGTCGAAAGGTCGTGTACCTTGGCCATCGCGTTTTCTTCCTATGAATCACCAACTAAGAAAGAAAGGCAAGCATTTTAACGGTAAGGTAGAACACGAACCAAGCCTCATAACCGAGGCGGGAGGATGTACTTGATATGGTCAAGGATGTGCAAGTAGTCTTTGGAAAGGGACAAGGCGGCGATAACCTTAGAAAGATGCTAAGGACACGCACCCATGTGGAAGAAGAAGTCCATATTTTGGGAGCTACCCTATTGGCAAGTCCTAGAGGTCCGCAACTCGATCGGCGTGATGCACGACAAAGAATCTTTGTGTGAACCTGCTAGGATTCATGGATGTGTATGGAAAGTCTAAGGATTCACTCGAAGCACAACAGGACTTGCGGCGCATGAAAGAACGAGACAACTCGCATCCGAGAGAAGGCAGACGATGGGCGCCATTACTTAAGACACCGCTAGCTTCACTCTTAGCAAAGAAGAGAAGGAAAGCATGTTTGAATGCCTAATGACATCAAGGTCCCATCTGGATTCTCCTCCAATATAAAGCGTATAATAAATGTGCGGAGAAGAAATTCCTACACTTAAAGTCCCATGAGCGCCACGTGCTTATGACGCAATTGCTTAGGTTGCTTTAAGAGGAATTCTACCTCCACATGTACGTCTGCCACCGTGAAGCTATGTGCATTCCTCAATGCAATTTCTCATAAGGCAATCAATCCAATGGAACTAGCTACTCTCTGAATGATGTGGTTCAATGTCTTGTCGACTTTGAGTTGGTGTTCCTCCATCCTTCTTTAATATCATGACACACCTCCTAGTTCACCCGGTCAAGGAGATTAATATTCTCGGTCTGTGTTCCTACACAACATGTTCCCTTTGAGAGGTTCATAGGAGTCTGAAGAAATATGTTCACCACGTGTTTCGGCGAAGGAAGCATCGCCAAGGGCTACGGGACGAGGAGGTCATTGAGTTACATGTTGACTTCATTCCCGACCTTGACCCGATTGGTGTTCTGAATCGCGACACGAGGGGAGACTTAGTGGAAAGGAACACTAGGGAAGAAAACATATATCGATGCACGGGGACGATTATTTCAATAAAGCGCACTACAGTTCTTCAAAACTCCTCCGTGGTGGAGCCGTATGTCGAGGTACACAAGGAGTTCCTACGATCCCAGTTTCCAAGGAAGAATGAAGCTTGGATTAGGCGTCATCACATGGAAACTTTCAGCGGTTGGTTGCGAAAAGAATGTCAGGGTGATGACAATATTGATGAGCAACTGTATTTGTTGGCTAGGCAACCATCGTGGCACATCCTCACGTACAAAGGGTACGAGATAAATGGAAATACATTTTACACCGTAGCCCAAGATAAAAGGAGCACGAACCAAAACAGTGGTGTCCGCGTAGATGCCACAGACCCAAATGGAAAGAGGCAAACATATTATGGCCGCATAGAGGAGATTTGGGAACTAGACTACGCACCTAATTTTAAAGTCCCTTTGTTCCAGTGCCAATGGGTGAAGATGACCGGAGGCGGGGTAACAGTCGACAAGGAGTATGGAATGACAACAGTGGACCTCAACAATATTGGGTACAAAGACGAACCATTCGTCCTGTCTGGCGATGTGAATCGGTGTTCTATGTGAAAGACATGTCTACAAAACCCAAGAGAGGGAAAACGACGACAAATCAACCAATGAGCTAAAACGCCACATAGTTCTTTCAGGAAAAGAAACATCGTGGGAATTGAGGACAAGTCGGACAAGTCAAGATTATGAAAGGGATGACCGAATCCCGCCCTTGAGCAGACCAAAGACCCAAGCATCTGCTAAATGCCGAGGACACTCCATGGTTACGGCATGATCATAACCAAGGGTCATCGTCAAGAAGAAGTTCACCATTGTGCCGCTTGATATATAGTGATGTTTAATAAATAGTGTGTATTAGAGATTTTATGTAATAATTGTAACTTCAGATGTTTCTATCATATTTTTCTTGTTTTTATAGTTTCAAATGAAATTCCTATTCGATAAAAGGACACATGTACCTCTGTGAAGCATGTCTTCTCCACGGTCACTATAAAAGTCGTTTGAAATGTCAATAAGATAAAAGGAAATGCAACTATTATTTTTAAAAAATTTATGCCTAGTATTTAATTTACTATGCATTTAACAAGAATTAGCATATAAAAAACAAGAATTTACAAATAAACTTAATACAAAACCCAAAGCTGTGAAAAATGGCGGGAAGCGAATAGTGGGGACCTTTAGTCGGTCCAAGTGTCTGCTTGGGACTAAAGGTCACACACCCGAGACTAAAGGTTCTCTCTGGAAAATATGTCCCAGCATAAAACCTTTAGTCGGCCGTGGCACCACGGGACTAAAGGTCGACTTTAGTCGGTCCGTATTACCACCGGGACTAAAGGTCTTTAGTCGGTTGGTATACCGCCGACTAAAGGTCCCTCGATATAAGCAATGATGGCTTCTTCCTTCTTCCACCCCTTCCGTCTCCTCGCTTAGTCTCTCTGGCGCCACCGGCGCCTTCATCTCGGCCGCGCCGTGCCCCATCTCCGTCGTTCTCCATCGTCACGCGCGCGTCACGGAAGCGCGTCGCCTTCCTCTCCGTGTGGCGCCCACCCAAAGAACGCTCGAGCCGAAGTTCGCCGAACCGGCCTCATCTTCTTCGAACCGGTGCACCGCCGCCATTGAATCGCCCCCCTCGGTAAGCACCAGGTGAATCCCATCTCGCCACACCTTCCCTTGGTCCTCCTTGTTGTTTCCCCTCTCTTGATTCCTCCTCTCCGGCACCGAAGCTCCGCCGCCACGCTCGCCAAGTACCGCCGCCGTTCATCTTCGATGCGGTGAGTCTCCGTCCATCTCGGACCAAGCGATGCCTCCACAGCAGAGGCGGTGCCGCCGTTCCATTTGTGCTCTCACCAATGCCCGAGTCGCCGATCGCCGTCGATGAGGGTGACCCGAGTGCCCTCTTTGTGACCGCCATCGAGCCGAGAAATCATTTTGATGAAGGATTCTTGGGCGGGGCTGCATCTAAATACCTCAGTTCTCTAATTCTCACTAGAAATCGGTAGGTTTTTGCGAGGTTACGAGTCCTTTTGCTTATAATCGATCATCACATTTGATTTAGTCTAGTTGATGAACGAGCAGAGTAGCAATGCTCTGAATAGGTTTTTTTGTCTTATTGATGATGTGGAGCTACATGATTGTATACATACATGGCCCTTTCTGATTCCATGAGTTACATTATTCTGAGGTCACTTTGTTTGTTCTCGTGACCAAGGAATTACATCTTGCGGTGTTTGAATATTTGTCACATGTGTATGGTTTCCTTTAGATAGATGATGATACACGTTGCTATTTTTCTTTTCGTTTGTAGATACTTTCTGGTTTCATCTTTCATGTCAGAGGCCAATAGTATCTGTTTGATGTAGATATATCTTTGTTTCATCTTTCATGTATAGAGGCCAATTGTATCTCTTTTGATGTAGATATATGATCTTGCTGTTTCTTGATTCTGCTTTTGATGTATAGTAGCTTATCTCTGGTTAATATTCATCATTTGGTGAAGATATATCTTTCTTTGTTGTTTGTTGGTTACGTGTTTTGATGTATGGAACTCGGAAAATATATATGTAACACTCATCATTTGGGCGATCCGGTTAAACCAATGGATGCATGGTCCAATGTAGATAGCGCTGACATGGAGCGAACCCAAACCTTGGTACGCCCCATTGGATACGATAGGTTAGGTTCGGTTTGAGCCTAACGAGCCATTCCCACCCCTATGTGTGGTGGTATTAAACTAAACCGAGATAATACGGTGGTATTAAAGTGAACCCCACATGCATCAACATCTCCATGAACTCAACACGCGACACGAAAGGGCACGCAGCGCACACGTCATCGGCCGGGGGAGGCCCGTGCTGCGCGCATCCTTCTTCGACTCACGGGCAGCGCGGCGAGCTGCTGCACCGCGTGCTCACGTTGCCATCAATATGTTGTTTTTCTTTTGTCGATGCATGTCACAAACCGCACGCCACTTGATGCGAAATCATAACCCGATCACGAACCGTTCTAACGTCCTACACATATATTTGCGAGAAATGGCCGACCGAATGACAACATGGGCGATGCCATGATGGATATTATCAACAATGACGCCTTACAAGGTGCCCAATTGAAGGTGATGACAACAATCAAGAAGTAGATGGCGGAGTCGATGCTTTGCCGATTATGAAGATGAGCAAGACAATCTTTGGCGAGGTCTATCTACAATCTCTTATGTATACATGAAATTGAGAATAATTTCATTTGTCGTATAAATATATTTATTTAAATCTTTGTGTTTCTACATTCGTAGCCCTCTGGATCGGCGACAACAACGGGAAGAGTAGAAATGTACGAGGCAGAAGAAGCCGTTGGAGGGTCGGTTCATTCTCTCGAATTCGAGGAGGATCTGAGCAAAAGTACTTGGACCACATGCACGTAAATTTGTCGACCATTGTGGGTACCTTGTAAGGGACAGGATCGATCAATGCTCGTGAATGGAAGCAAAAGAAAGTTGCTCCTCATATTAGTTTTGTCTCTGATCGTGACAAGGCACTAGTTTGGCAAGATGTCCTTCAACATTTCGCGCTCGTCTGAAGATGAAGCTTTGAAGGAGAGAGTTAGGGCTGGGCTATGAAGAAGATGGCCACACAATTCGGTGTTGGAAGAAGAAATTGTACAACACATTTATCGGGAAGAAGCCGGCGCTTGATTTCAACACTAAGGCCTCGTCAAGTTGAGGCCGTTTTGGGATGAGTTTGCAGTTCAAGACATCGGAAGAGGGTGAGGCACGGTGAGAAGGAACCAGCAGAATGCGGACAAAAGCAATACCACCATCACTTGGGATCGGTGGCTCTGAGTGCCATTCCTAAGTGGGAAAGAATGGAGCGGAGATTCTTGCCAAGGGATCGAACGAGAATCAATCAAGCGGCTTTGGCGCGCCAAGTATTGGTTTTTCGGTCATGGGGAAGCTGGACCTAGAGGCCAGGAAAGATAGTGTATGGCGCAAAACTCCAAAGAGCAAAGAAAGATTTGCTTATGCTCGAGGCTTGGTGAGAGTGGCGGTGGCACCAGACAGAGATAAGGATGGTGACATCATACTGAGAAGTCTTGAACACGGTGGGCGAACAAGAGGCTATGGGGAGGTGTCGTGGGAGCATGCCTTCCCTAAAGACAAAGCCACATATAGAAGCCGCCAGAGAAAGAAGTACGAGGAGGCAGAGCGGATCGCAGGATGGAGAAATGGTTCTTGAGTCACGGGAAGTGGCTCGTGAAGCGAGAGAGCGAAAAAAGCACTTGAAGCCAAAATGAATGAGGAAATCAAAAGGCAAGTGCAGATAGCGAGAAGTTCCATCCAAAGGCAAATCGCGACGAGCCGGAGTCAACATCGGCCCCTAATCGGAAAAGCGATTGCGCTTCCACGGAGGTGCGGTGATTCAACATGGCAGGTCTGCGCTTCCCGTGGATGACATCACCGATCCTCTCACGACATGTGAGTGCACATTCAATGAGGAATGCCACAGTCATGGTGGCTATCGGTGTTGTATCTCGTGTCGACCCTACGAAGACACCAAGATGCCATGGGGCATTAATACCTCTGGATATGCTAGCGTCTCGGTGGATAGAGTTGTGAAAGGTAATAGCAATGTGCCTCTTGACATTGAAGGAGGTGATGGGAGAAGACTTTAGGAGAAGCGGAGAAGACATTCATATGTTGGCGCAAGCGCTATATCATTATTCTAGGCGTCACCTCCTCCTCCTCAACAACCTAACCCTAGGTGCGGATGAAAGTGAGCGAAACATTTTTCACTAATTATGTATTGGCTTAAATAACGGTTTACTCATACCACGTTGTTTTCACAACAGAACCTCCCCAACCTAAGTCCAATTATCCATTCACCACAGTCCACAGTGATGCGCGATGACAATGAAGTGGAAGACACGGTGCATCCCCATCGCCGCTCCATCGCCGCCACCGGTCGCTCCATCGCCTCCACGGCGGGCTCCAACGCCGCCGCCCGCCGCTCCATCGCCTCCACGGCGGGCTCCAACGCCGACACCGTCGGCCCCTCGCCAAAGAAGAGGCGCACCCTAACAAGCGGCGTCGGCCCCACCGCCGAAGAAGAAAGCCTTAGGAGAACACCGGCTATTTCTAAGGCAGCGAAACTTTCCTATGAGAAGATGCCGAGAAATAGATGCTTGATAACAGATGTGGGCGGTTTCTTCGCGAAAGTCAAGGCTAAAAGTGAAGCGAAGCGAAACCACGAGCCGTACTTCTTCGTGCGCCCGAAGTTCTAAGGCAAAGGGTGGGCGCTCACGAGAAAAAGTTACGTCATGCTCGTAAGGATTAGCCACTATCGGACTATGACCGCACTCTCACGAAGTCAATTGAGGCGAAGAAGAAAGAGAAGAGAGCACGGAAGGGTGTTGCACTGCTCGGGAACAATCACAACAATCGGTGCCCCGCTAGTTATTGGGAATGAATATGGTTCAAACGAGCGTGCTAGAACAGATATCAGGAAATGTGCATTTGGATCAACTTGATGAATTTTTCATGAAGCGGTCTAAGCATTTCCCAAATGCTCGGCGGAGCACACATCAAAAGTGCTCAGGAAGTTGATCATGGAAGAAGGAATATGTATATGGCAAGAGTCTATACAACCCCGAGAAGCTCAAGGAACTTCAGACGCAAATGTACTTGTTAAACAAGTGGTACATGGCGGCGTGTCATGAAAAGCGGATGACTATATTTGCGTCAAAATTAGAAACCATCATTACTTCCGTGGCGATGACATTATAATGGTTCGATTTAATGAGTTACACCACTATGCCACATGAGCGCTCTAGACAAATCTCTCATTTGCTTTTTATGCATGCGTGATTCTTTCTTTTAATAATCTCACTCTAGCATATGTATATGTATAAGTAATTATCCTCACACTAGCTAGCATGTCTATACATATGCAGAGACATGATGAGAGACCTCCTGCGAGAAACGACAAGAACATTGGTTTAGTTGATCCATATATCGTATTCAAGGACCCAAACACTCCCTACGATCAATGGAGACCTCAAGCGGAGAGGAATTTCGGAGGTTCTTGATCAACCAAAAGAGCAAAAGATTTATACTCTTCCCCTACAACTTTGGGTGAGTGTTGTTATCGTGTGCACATTTTACTTTACTTACTCAATCCAACATAAAGATATATATGTTGACTCTATAAACAAATCGACTTTCATGGATCTTGATTGTCTTGATCTCTCAAGCGGTCATTTGCTAATCTATGACTCGTTGAGAAACCGCAGGAAGATTACCAAGATATGATAGACATTATCCGGGGTAACCCGATCTTTAAATATTTATTCTGCTCTTTAACTCTGCAATAGTTAATTAACGATCAATTATTAGGCGGGGTTTGGGCTTGGTTCGTTCGGCTACACCGTCCAGGATCTGAAAGCGCCACTTCTGATCCACACCATTGGATGTAAGTTGTACTAGCTCCCGCATCTTTACCTTATCATGCTTGACTCACTTGCGGGATAGCGAGAGTAATCTTTTATATCGTCTGATGGGTTCTCTGGCGACCACCGGCAACAATTTGTGTGGATACTACGTTTGCGAGTTCCTCACGGTGTATGCAAAAGAACCCATCTCTGAGATCGTGAAAGTACGTAACAAGTATATATAATAAATCCATTTTATTTATTTGTTGCTATTAAATAAATCTTATGTATATTAATACTTCTTTCGTTTAATGCAAATTGAAGGAGATATGGTTGAAGGAGCAGTGTTGGATATGGACCGCCTCAAAGGAATTCAAGAGACAATCGCAGGATTTCTTAATGAGCATGTCCTCAAGCCCGACACCGAAGTTCTACTTTAACCAGATGAACAATTGAAGCCAAACCGGGGCGAACATTTGTATGACATTTAAGTGGAGGACAACATTTGTGTTGTAAATACCAAGGATGCATGAATAATGTTGTAAATTTTATGTGCATATATATATATATATATATTATACATATATATAGCTCCATAATATATATAGTTTCATACTTTATTTGTGTGTAATAATGTTCCAAACTAAATTATATGTGGGCGTATACATATATTAGCGGCGAAGAATACGCATTTGAAAACCTAATGTAATTGTAAAACCAAAATCAATAATGAATTGAAATGGAAACAAAAAAAAAAAAACACCTTTAGTCGGTTGGTAATACCAACCGGATTAAAAGGGCCACCTGCGGTGACCAGTGGACCTTTTAGTCGGTTGTTATTACCAACCGACTAAATCGACCTTTAGTCGGTTGGTATTACCAACCGGGACTAAAAATAAACCTTTAGTCCCGAGTTGGGACTCGGGACTAAAGGTGAGACATTTAGTCGATTTCCTAGTCCCGGCTCTATAACCGGACTAGAGGCCCTTTAGACCCGGGACCAAAGGTGCATTACGTAGTAGTGACCACTGTGACGTGGCGGTGTTGTTTGGTCACGTTAAGACGATGGGCGTGACCAAAAGTGCTATTTTGGGGACTTATCCCGTGGCGTGTGGCGTTGTTTTGTCACGCCACCACCCGTGGCGTGACCAAAGGGGTCAGAATTAGAAATAAAGTCTGTAGGGAGTTAACTTTAAAATAAAAATAAAAAAAAGTTAAATAATAAAAAAAAGTTCACAAACGTTTGATCGTTACCTTTTTAAATTATTTGCTTACTAAAAATATTAGGGAAATACGTGGCTGTCTAGGAGTAGCCACCCACCCCAAGATTTTGAGTTGAAATTTGACGATTTTTTAGATGGAAGCGGGAAATGTTGAGTTGAAAGTTTTTAGGTGGATGTAGGAAATTTTGAGTTGGGAGCAGGGTTTTGATAACCGGTTTTGAAATTTTACCGGGGGTCACCGATAGAACTGATTTTAGTGATTTTCGGAAGATTTAGGCCAAAAATTTCAAACCAACATTTGAAATTCAAATAAATTTCAGTTGAAAATCAATGAAAATCGACTGAAATTGGACAGAACTTCAGGTCATAACCTAAACGAGTACACTTGACTACTCAAAACCCACCTCAAACCATCCTCTCTCCCGCTGGTCAACTTCAACATGGACGTCGGCAAGATCATGCGGACGGCCTTCGAGCAGCAGGGTAACGGCGACATCTCGGAGGTCCCGCAAGCGCTGGTGATGCTCGGCGGCGCGACCGCCATGGCCGCCTCTGCCAGGCGCGAACCAAGCCCCTCTGAGGATGCTCCTAGACTCCGGATGTAGAAGAGGATTGGGGAGGATCGGCCGAAACCGCATATCCGCACATCCATCAAGTTTAGACTTGGGAAGATTGGGGAGGAAGAAGAGGATTGGGGAGGATTGGAGAGGGAGGATTGGGGAGGAAGAAGAGGCAGAGATTGGGGAGACCAAACATGCGGCGTGGAAAGCAGATATTGGGGAGGCTCGATCTCTGTGACGCTAGGGCGACCATCCGAGCGAGAGGTCAAATGGGCTGCTAGGCTGCTGCAAGTGGGCCGAAATTTTCGGGCCCGATTTGATATTGTACCAGGGGGGACCGGTAAAACCGGTTTGGCCAATTTTTGGCCGAAAATCGGCCGAAAAAAAAACCCTGGTTGGGAGTCTTCAAATTTATGTTGAAAGTTTCTGGTTTTGAGTTGTTATTTTTCACTTACGGTATTGACAGATTTTAAAATTTTTGAGGTGGAAGTGAGAAATTTTGACTTGAAAGTCTTCCAACTTTGAGTTAAAAAGTCTTTAAATTACTCCCTCCGTCACAAAAGAAAGTCGTCCTAGAACGCATGTAGTAAAATTGCATCAATTTTGACCAAATATATTATCTAAAATATGTAGTTTAGATATGCGAAAATGGTATAGTAAATTTGTCACGGAAAAATACTATCATAACATTACACTTTTATATCTTTTTATGAAAATATGATGATTGAATTTAGTGGTCAAAGTGGCATTTTGTTGACTTTCAAAAATAAAAAATGACTTACTTTTCTGACTGGAGGGAGTAAGTTGTTAGGGAGAAGGGGCACGAATCTTGAAGCAAAAGCCAATGGTGGATGCCCGGTGGGTATAGAGTTCTCGATCTTGAGTTGGTAGTTTTCAACTACGATATTGATAGTTTTTATATATTTTGAGTTGAAAGTAGAAAATGTTAAGGTGGAAGTGAGAAATTTTGAGTTAAAAAGCCTTCAAAGTTGATAAGGAGAAGGGGTACAAATCTTTAAGCAAAAGCAACGATAATCCTATCTCAGAATTATTAAATCATACAAATAGATGCACCCATATGGTTGTTCTTTCAAAAATATTCTTCAATAATAGTTGCCCACATCACATATATATGATCGATACATAGTATGTTAGAATTGAGCCCTTATTTGTAAAGGTCCATTCATTCTGAAATTCCAAAGCATGCATGGTTTAGTCTCTTTTGTCGACTGGTGCATTTCTCTCTCTCAATCAAGTGGTCCATAAGACCGGTGAGGTCGAACACTATGGTCAAGTGGTCCATAAGACCAGTGAGAGCTTTCCTTAGACCACCCTTGGACCTCCCTTGGAGATTTCCCATTGAACCTCTTCGGAGATCCTCTTGGATCTCCATTGGAAATTTCTCTTGGACCTCTTCGGAGATCCTCTTGGACCTCCCTTGGAGATTTCTGATGATCACTCTAAGAGAGTGGTCGGAACACTGTGGTCAAAATCATGTGGTCAACCAGAGTGATCCAAATAACATGATCAAAGCTGTAGACCAGTGGTCAAAGCTGAAGACCAACGTGTAATCATGATATGATAAATACTGCTTAATTACCATTAATTGGTTTTGAATTAGCAGTTACCAGTGTTCTAATGTGTGCTTTATTGAGTAGTTACTAGAGAGTAATTGACTCTACCCTTAAAATGATCTGGAGACGTCCAGACCAAGGATGATCTTTTCAATTCCAATATTCTTCTTCCTCTCTGTTCTCTTATGCTGGAGGGTTGTGCTGTTTGAACCAAGCCGTCCCTTCTCCTCGGCATGCACCAGGAAGGAGGGTGAGAGGTATCTCCGAACCATTGTCGCAGAGTTCACCTGCACGGGGCGGCAATAAGGTTTCTGGGCAGCGCATCTGCGCGACCGCTCTCTGTGCTGCATCATCTACGATCTGCATTGCATCGAGTCTACACTACTTCCTATTCTTCATCAACCTATACTATAAGTTGTGTGTATGACCAGTATATTCTGTTATAATCATGTTATTGAGTATGTTTAGAAGTGCAATGAGTAGCATGTTGTTAGTATCGATTTATGCATCACTAGTTAGTTGTGATCTTTGCCTCATATTAAAATATGGAATTAAAATGTTGTCCACATTTCCAACAATCCAGAAACCTTATTGTGGATATTTTTGTGATCTAGCAATGGCTGGTGCTTTTGATGCTATGAAACCTGAGAGGTTTTCTGGTTAGAACTTTCGTAGATGGCAGACAAGGGTGATGTTTTGGCTCATGTCTTTGGGGTTGTGGTGGGTGATCCATACACAGTATCCAATTACGGATGAACATACCAGACGGTTTGACACAGATAACAACACAATCCTTGGATGCATCTTGACCATACTATCTAACCAGCTCTATGATGTGTACATGGACTTCAAGTCCACCATAGTGTTATGGGATGCACTCGAGCACAAATATGCCGGTCGAGGTCGGTCGGTGGCTCTATATGTGCGAAAGCAATTCTTCGACTCTGACATGGACGATGCTAAGTCGATAGTTACCTGAGCTCATGAGCTACAATTATTGGTCGGAGATTGCACATCCGGGTTGTGTTTTGCCTCCTAAGTTTGTGGCTTCGGGCATTGTTGCCAAACTTCCTGCTTCATGGCGGGATTTTGCCACTAGCTTAAAGCACAAGAGGGAAGAGATATCTATTGAGGATCTCATTGCTGCCCTTGATGTGGAAGAAAAGGCAAGAGCAAAAGATGCACCAAGCACTTCTAGTCAGATCAATGCAAATGTCATAGAGAAGACATATGGCAGGAATAACAAAGTCTTTAAACCAAAAAAGACAACCAGCTTTAAGAAGAAAACTGAGAAGAAGGATATGAGGAACATCACCTGCTTTCTGTGTGGGGAAAACGGTCATATGGCGAAAGACTGCTGACGAGGATATAACAATCCTTATGTTATTATATATCTATAATTCGTATTATAGGTATTAATGACGTCATACAACTCTTGTGCATACCCCTTAATATTCTTAAGGGAGAAGCTGGAGGTCGTAAGTCCTCCTACGACCACCCTGTAGTCATGGGTCTTCCCACGACTACCCCATAATCGTAAGCCCTCCTACGACTATCCCGTAATCGTAAACTCTACTACTATTGATCCATGGTCGTAGGCTCTCCTACGACCACCAACTGGTTGTAAGACTTTCTACGACCAGTCCTCAGTCGATAAGATTCACAGACATGTGGGCCTAGTCGATAAAGGAATATCATGTGCCGTATCCTAGGATATGAGTAATCAATTATGATGTTCTTCCCTGAAATAACATAACGACTTAACCCCCTGTTATGATGATAATTGCCTGGCGACGTGGGGACATTAAAACCCCCGTAATAACTCTCGGTAACAGCTCCACGATCTGGCGCGTTAAGGAGACTTTTATTACGAAGATCCAACGGTGCACTCCAGAGATGATATAAAAGGCAAGGATCAACAGGGCAAAGGGGACAGACATAGAACATTAGGACACGCAACAGAAGATTAGAAGCACAATACTCTAGTCTTTGATTCCATCTTGTAATCCAGCATATTCAATACATACACACGGGAGTAGGGTTGTTATTCTCCTAGGAGAAGGCCCGAACCTGTATAAAAATCCCCGTGTCTCCATCTCTGCGTGATCTTGAGCCTAGAGGAACCCCCGAATCAAACAATCTTTATGTAAGTTCGGTTCTAAAACACCGATAGTTGGCGCCGACCGTGGGGATCTTCAAGTCATTAGCTTTCCTTTGTCTTTCCAATTCTCATGCTCTCATGGCAGGAGAGTGGAACGAGGAGAACTGGTTCGACTTGGCCGATTATGCAGATATCGACATGGATGCCAGTTTCGACTACGAGCCGAGCGATGCATCATCCAATGGTGATGTCGCCTCCGGAGATCTTTCTCCAGGAGACCTTACTATCGATGGAGTTGAGGAGGGATCCTTATCCCCAACAACTGTACGTCCAGATGGGGAACCAGTTTCCTCAGAGGACAAGGGTCACTCCGACCACAATGAGGGCTGTCCCAAGGCAGACTCAGGGCACGGTGAGGGCTCCCTCTCCAAATGTCCAAATCCACCCAAGACAGTCCGACCTGGCGCAACAACTCCTGGAAGTCACAATTCCGAATCTTCATCAGCATCGAGTGATTCTCTCTCTCTCCGGTTAGCCTAGCGAAGGATGCGATCGAACATGCTCTTCCTGCGAGTTCGACCATCCCAACGCAGGACTCGCTTGCCGACGGAGACGGTTATAACCGGAATTCCCCTTCCTGGAGGGGTTTGCTCCAAGTCGCCAGAAGGTGTCATTCGACGACTCCTCAAGCGAGGAGGTATCTAGTGCAAGTAGAGATCATCAACGGGAGGTCTTCATCCTGCCCTCAGGTAGCCATAACATTCCCAGAGACAAGGCTACAGATGCTCCCCGAAGATCACTCCCTACGACCGCTCGTGGCAATGACAAAGACACTTCCGACGACGACCAGAGTCAATACTCTGATGAGCGTGAAGGAAATTCTCGAGATCATCGCACTCCATTAAGGCAAGCTCAAGGATCAGGTATGAATGATTCTGAAACAAACCGACAGAAATGAGTCGCGGCTCAGAGAAAATTGCTGGGCGCTCAATACCGGCCGAAGAAGCTCAGAACTTCAAAGCATATCAACAACCTGCTCGAGAACCCATCTCGAGAACTTGCCCGAGCACCTGGCTACGACCTCTTCGCCGAAGAGATCGAACAAAGGCTACGGAGTATGATGAACAAGCTCAAACGACCCCGCCGACAATATTCTAGAAGTCGTGGCAGTACGACTCCATCAGCTTCCAGTCAATCGAATAACTCACCGCATGGAGATCACCGTAAGGTGCATCGCTCCCCAATTCGTAAAAGAGTTTCTCGAATGCCTGACGACCATAAAACTCCTAGGGGAGGCAATCACTCACCACTCCAACCGAGAGGTCTACAACAGCAGACAAGGTACGAGGAGTATTACCCTTGTAGGATCGAGACTTACTATAAGTCAGATTCACCCCTTGCTGGGTATCGTCGAGTACGATCACCTGGCGACGTCAACCCTTCTTTTCTACAAAAGAGGCGTTACGACGTGATTACCGGATGTCAGGCATTCTCGCCTAACCTTCGAGCAGTTCACTGGCTGCCGCGATTTCGACCAAGGACCATGGAGAAATTTGATGGGTCTCAAAATCCCATCGAATTCCTTCAGATCTACACAACCGCTGTTCGAGCAGCAGGAGGAGGAGAGTGCGTCATGGCGAATTACCTTCCGACTATGCTCGAAGGGTCTGCTCGATCGTGGTTATTAAACCAACTAGTCGAGTCGATCTACTCATGGCAACACCTCTGTGATCTATTGCTGGCTAATTTCCAAGGCACCTACCATCGCCCCGAAAAGGAGGACGACCTGCACAGGATGCGACAAAATGACCACGAAACACTACGCCAATTCATCAGGCATTTCAGTCAGGTTCGCAATTCTATTCCTGAGATTTCTAGCGCATCTGTTATCAGAGCCTTCAAGTAGGGAGTCCGCAGCAGAAGGATCACGGAGGACATCGCTTTGAACCCTCCCACTACTGTAGCTGAACTCTTTGAGATTGCTGATTGGTACGCTACTGCTGACGAAGCAGTTGAGTGGACCAAAATCATCGATCGAGAAGACCAGCTCCCTCAGGAGAATGGCGAAGGTAGCAAAAAGAAGGATAAGAAGGCCAAGAAATCCAAGAACAAGACAAAGGTACAAAAACCTCAAGCCAATGCTTCTAAGGAGATCCTAGTCATAAGTGATAAGGAGCCACGAACTGCCAAACAATACCTCGATCGAGGCAAAGGCAAGCGCCCCGAACGAAAGAACGACAAGCCTAGGTGATGCCCTTTCCACAAAAAAGGAAGGATATGACCTTCGCAACTGCCGAGTTTTCCAACGAAAACTCGAAGACTACTACAACGGTAAAGGGCCACTTCCTACCCTCGAAGAAGTGGGGCAAGCCAGTGGTCGTACACAGCCAGACGACAATGAGGACATGCCATTTTAAGATCCCGAACACACCATCGAGCACATCTTTGGGGGATCATCGGCGTACGAGTCAAGACAACAGCTTAAGGCGGTCGAACGCGAGGTAAACTCCATTGACTCCCCTCTTGTCAATAAAGTACCGAAGTGGTCGGAAGTCACCATCTCTTTTGAGAAGTGTGACTGCCCGATCCCTTCGACCCGACCAGGTCGTTTTTTGATCGTGGTCAAACCCACCATCAATAACTGTCGAGTGAATCGAGTGTTGATTGATGGTGGTAGCTCGTTAAACATTCTGTTTACGAGTACCTTGGACGAAATGCAAGTACCCAGGACCAAGGTAAGACCAGTAAGATATTCATTTCATGGTATTGTACTAGAGTCTTCAGCCAAACCCATTGGTCAAGTTTCCCTTCCTTTAACATTTGGTTCACCAAGTAATTTCAGGACGGAGAAGATCTCGTTTGATGTGGTCGATTTCGATACGGCATATAACGCCATACTCGGACGACCAGCTTTGGCAAAATTCTTAATGGTAACTCATTATGGGTATCAATGTCTTAAGATGCCAGGTCCCAAAGGAGTAATCATAATTAACTATGATAAGAAGATGGCACACTCGTGTGACCGTCGATCCTCGAGATGGTTGGTCGATACCATCTCGGGAAGAAAAGGATGACCTTTCACCAAGAACTCGAAGCCTAAAAGCGCTCCCAAGCCGAACGACCAAGTCAAAAAAGTTCCCCTGGATCAGGAGGAACCTTCGAAGACCGTTCGCATTGGGGATACTTCCGACCCCAAGTAGAAAGACGCCCTCATCACTTTTCTCCGAGCAAACACTGATGTCTTCGCGTGGCAAGCATCCGACATGCCCGGAGTCCCCAGGGAAGTGATTGAGCACAGGCTAGCTTTACGGCCTAACAAAGTACCCATAAAACAAAAATTATGGAGATTTGCCCCTGATCGACGAGATGCTATAAGGTCAGAATTGGACAAGCTACTTAAAGCAGGCTTTATAAGAGAAGTCGACCACCCGAGTGGTTGGCCAACCTCAGAATGGTTAGGAAGTCTAACGGCAAGTGGCGAATGTCGAGACTTCACCGATTTTAATAAAGCTTGTCCAAAAGATGATTTCCTTTACCTCATATCGATCGGTTGGTTGACTCTATTCTTTGGTTCTTAAACATTAAGTTTTTAGATGCATATTCCGTTACCACCGGATAAATATGTGTCTAGAAGATGAAGAGAAGACCGCATTTATTACTCCATTTGGTATATTATGCAATGTCAAAATGTCATTTGGTCTAAAAAATGCTGGTGCTTCTTTTCAACGTTTGATGCAATCGACTTTTTCACCTCAACTAGGCCGAAATTTGGAAGCCTATGTTGACGATCTAGTCGTAAAAAGCATCAAACGGCTTGATCATGTTTCAGACTTGTAGGAGACATTCGACAACCTCAGAAAACACCGCTTGAAACTCAATCCTGATAAGTGTGTGTTTGGAGTCTCTTCGGGGAAATTGCTTGGATTCCTGGTCTCCGTACGAGGGATCGAAGCAAATCCCGAAAAGATAAAGGCCATTGTTCAAATGTGCTCTCCAACCACGAAGAAAGAAGTCCAAAAGCTCACAGGGTGTGTGGCGGCTTTAAGTCGTTTCATAGCACGCCTAGGGGAAAAAGGACTACCTTTCTTCAAACTTCTAAGGAAACATGAGGGTTTCGAGTGGTCGAAAGAGGCAAACGCTGCCTTCAGGATGTCAAGAGATATCTTACAAGTGCTCCCGTTCTGGTTTCCCCGAAACCAGAAGAGACGCTCTTAATTTATCTAGCCGCCACACCATTGGCAATGAGAAGATTAGTCGTTGAGCGTGAAAACATTCAGCGACCGTACTACGAAGTGAAGTTTTGCATGGACCTAAGGGCGTTACCCTCGGGTCCAAAAGCTTTCTATGCCCTCCTCATGTCTTCGAGGAAGCTGCGGCATTATTTTCAAAGCACAAGATAATTGTGTCGTTCGAGTTTCCTTTGCAGTAATCCTCCGGAATAGGGAAGCGGCGGGACGATGTCTAAATGGTTAGTAGAACTTGGGGAGTTCGACCTCCATTTCATGTCCTTAACGGCCGTTAAATCGAGATCTTGGCGAGACTTTGTCGCCGAATGGACAAATCTGAACTCGTTTCAGATCCCGAGACGACACCCACAACAAGTGGACGATGTACTTTGACGGGTCACTTACTTTAAGTGGCTCGGGGGCTGGGGTGGTCCTGGAATCTTCTAACGGAGAGACCTTAAGGTATGCCATACAGTTAAACTTTCAGGCCACTAACAACGTGGCAAAGTACGAAGGTTTACTAGCCGGCATACGAGCTGCGAAAGCGCTCGCAGTTCGACGACTACTCATGAAAGGCGACTCTCAACTAGTCGTGAATCAGGTCGAAAAAGAGTACCAGTGCTCTAACCCGACCATGTCTCGGTACTTATCGGAAGTTCGAAAGCTTGAAAAGCATTTTTTCGGTTTCGAGGTACAATTTATCCCTCGAAAGGATAATTTCCTCGCAGACTAGCTTACTCGGATAGCTTCTTCCTGATCACAAGTACCAAAAGGGGTTTTCTTGGAGCAACACCAAAAACCGTCTCTGGTGGACACATTAGATACATCTCCTATTAAGACAACTTCTATAGATTACGAGGATACTTGGATGGACCCCATCTACAGGTATCTTCAGACGGGTTCCGTACCCGATGATGATCTCGAAGCAGATCGTTTATCCCGAAAGGCCAAAATGTATACTTTGGTCGAAGGAGTCCTCTATAAACGAGGTACTCATGCAAGGCATACTATAGAGAGAAGGACTAAACCTCCTTCACGACATTCACGGGGGCATCTGTGGAACTCATGCTTCCTACAAAACATTGGTTGGAAAAACCTTTCGACAAGGATTTTACTAGCCAACAGCCCTCTACGATGCCAAAGAATTGGTTAAGAAATGTGTACAATGCGGCTTCACAACAGTAAATACACCAACCACTCGAGCATTACAAACAATTCCTTTATCTTGGCCTTTTGCGACCTAGGGTCTTGACATCCTAGGACCGTTCCCAAGGGCTCCAGGAGGCTTCAAGTTCCTTTTTGTGGCTATTGATACATTCACAAAATGGATCAAGTGAACTCTGTGATGGGATAACAACGAAGCCGCAAAACGGTTCATGATGAAAGCGTGATTACTCGATTTGGTGTCCCAAGTCGAATAATCACGAATAATAATAAACAATTTCGAGCTAAAATTTCAAGAATTTTATGACGAGTTGGGTACCAAGCTCATTACGCCTCTGTCGCCCATCCCCAAAGCAATGGGGGCAGCTTGAACAGCGAATGGCCAAATAATGCAGGAATTAAAACTCGAGTCTTGACCCGACTTGTCAAGCGCTCGGGGGCTTGGGTACAAGAATTACCCTCAAGATATATGGGCGATTACCGCTAGTCAGCAACAAGTTTAAACACCTTTTTCCTAGTTTGTGGTGCCGGCCATGCTTCCACCGTAACTAAAGATCAGTCTCGAGGGTCGAGAGTTTCAATGACTCGGCCTAAGAACAACTTCGAGGATGACATTAACACCTTTCGAAGAAAAGAGGAATCGAGCCTTAATCCGTTCAAATGATCTACCAAGAAAGCCTCGCACAAATACTACGATCGAAGGTCCAACCTCGCGACCTTGTCAGAGGTGACTTGGTATTAAGAAAAATTCAATCCCGTCTAATCGAACAAACTTTCCCCAAGTGGGAAGGTCCTTACACAATGGTCGAAGTTATGCGACTGTGTTGAGACGACCGCAATGGAAGACGGCTGAATTCTCTTAATTTATTGGAATATCGACCAGCTACGCAAGTTCTACGTGTAAACGACCAACCATTCAATAAAGCATCAGGTTCTTTCTATCTTTATTGTCTTATTTCGAGTAGCACTTTGACAATTCTTTCAACCATACCACAGTCAAGGTCCGCCTCAAGCAGGTTCCTAGTCGTGAACTCTTCCGACAATACATTGGTCGTAAGACATTCTCGACCGATCCAATTCATCTTTACATCGGGTCGAAAGGATGGTAACATCGACTAGTCGAAGCCTCTCCTCTCGCATGTGGTCCCGCCCACTAGAAGGAACTTCCTAGAGTCGACTCGTTCCTCCATTTTCTACCAACACAAAGAGCTTGGGTCCAAAACATGGTTGAAATAATTAATGTCAAACCAACTCTTAGTACCTTAGTTTATTTCTTCATACATCTTTTTGAAAAATAAATTAAGCCGAGTATACTTTCCAAATCTATTCGACTACTTTCGACAAACTTGGTTTGTTTTAATTGGTCGGAGAAAGTTGCAACACCTAGTCAAAGGCTTTCCTCTCTGCACATGGTCCTGCCCACTAGAAGGAACTTCCTAGCGTCATCCTGTTTCTAACTCTTTCTACCAGAGCGAACCTACTAAGTACGTTGAAATAAGTTGAACAAATTTTTTAAGGAACTCCAGACGTTTATCTAACTCGAGTTGACCGTTCTTGATTTGATTAATCTGGTCAAAGATGGTAACATCACCTAGTCGAAGCCTCTCCTCTCTGCATGTGGTCCTGCCCACTAGAAGGAACTTCCTAGTGTCGATTCGTTCCTACTCTTTCGACCAGTGCATGATAATCGTAATCGAAACGCTGTGAGTTAGTTAAACCTCTCTGACGAGGATATAACAATCCTTATGTTATTATATATCTATAATTCAGTATTATAGGTATTAATGACGTCATACAACTCTTGTGCATACCCTTAATATTCTAAAGGGAGAAAGTCGGAGGTCGAAGTCCTCCTATGGCCACCTCAGAGTCGTGGGTCTTCCTACGACTACCCCATAATCGTAAGCCCTCCTCGACTATCACGTAATCGTAAGCTCTACTACGATTGATCCATGGTCGTAGGCTCTCCTCGACCACCAACTGGTAAATAAGACTTTCTCGACCATCCTCGATCGACAAAATTCACAGACATGTGGGCCTAGTCGATAAAGGAATATCATGTGTCGTATCCGGGATATGAGTAATCAATTCTGTTGTTATTCCTAAAATAACATAACGACTTAACCCCTGTTATGATGATAATTGCTGGCGGCGTGGGGACATTAAAACCCGTAATAACTCCCTGAATACTCACGATGACCGGCACGTTAAGGAGACTTTATTACGAAGATCCAACGAAGGCACTCTGGAGATGATATAAAACACGGATCAGCGAGGGCAAAGGGGTATCGACGATCGAATCGCCGATCTACTTAAAATAAGCGAGGAAAATGGCGTGGAATATCACGGAATGGAATGGGAGTCGCTCTTTATTGATATGAACTAGATTTACAAGATGTGGCTAAGTACTACCCTGAATTACCATTGAATGGAGGAATGCTTAACCGGTGTCGGACTTTGAATATGAGTCTAAGGCTTACATGCATATCTTTGCCCTGGCCTTGTTTTGTGTGTCGCCTATCGTCTCCCTCCTTCTTCCTTGTTCTATGTGCTTCACCTTTAAATAACTTTCAAGAGATGGCGATTACTCCTAGAAGGCGTCCTGGTGAAGCGTTACGGTCGGTCGGAACGGTAGAGAAGTTAACAATGTGCTAACTCCTTGCGATTGCTTTGTGAAAAGCTTAACCGTAGGGTGGTTAATAATCGTGTCTCGAGGTTGTACCATCGCATGGTTTGGAACGTATAACACGTGTTCCATTCATCGTCGATAAGAAATACCAGTTCGATAATTTTCTGGCGGTTATCCGGTCGGGATTAGGCACAAAGCCTCATCAGGCGAGGTACCCATTAAGTAACCTCTTAATACTAACGACTGTGGAGGTCGTTAGTCTTAGGGGTTACTGACCATGAAGACGTATGGTCTTTTACTATGCATTTAAAATAATACATAGAGGTTTTAATCCTCGTCAGCCCCGAACTTTAAATGGGCGGTGGTGTATATATCTTTTCCGATGAAATCGTATCAGGCGAATTCCCATTTAATGTCGTGGTATACTGAAGTGGTGCGTGTTCACTTTAAAGTTGAGAACTTGCCTTGGGAAGCGAAGAGTTCCTCTGTCGTTTGAACAAAAAGAAGCTTTTGTCGGTTGGACTTTTGTGGGAATCCTTGAAAGTATCGGAAGTTTATAAAATCTTCCTCATTTGGGCTCTTAGAATTTTTATGCTTCCAAAATCCTTCGATCCCCTTTAGCTTCGCCAAGAAATCCTCCGAGTCTTTTCTGTTCTTCCGACCACAAAGTATCCAACTTTTGCTACTCATTCTTGAGGATTTTCGCCATGTCAGAGCAGTTACAAAGTGGTTGCCTTCGAATTGGGCAAGAAAAAGCTTGAGGCTTTGGCGAAGATGGAATGCTCCCAAATAGGAATCGATTAATTGGAGACCGGCGTGGAGAGCATTTTCGAGCCGTGAAGATGGCAAAATCCTGTTTTCCTTGCCTACATCGAATGTGGGCCGAGAGACTACCATACACAAATTCCTCCTCCGCGTTCTTGAACATTACGGGTGGAATTGGTGAATTTGGCCCCAAATTCGATCGCAAATATTAGTATTTTCGCATATTTGTGCGAGGCATACCAGGAATACAACGAACTTGAAGCTCTTTAGTTATTTCTACCGCATGGTGATGGGAAAATCTGCGGCGAAATCTGAGGCAGCTCCTGGGGAATGCACATTGCGTCTTCATGACGGGAAGGCCGATGAGTACATCTTCATGTACGCGAAATCTTCGTGGTCGTCGTGGAAAAAGTAATCGGTTTTACATGACGGTTCTGAAGACGATGGCCTCTACTTACCGAACTAGAGCAAGTGAAAACTCCAAGTGGAAGAAACCAGTAAAGAAGGCGAGGATAGTCAAAAGATGGGCGGATGCCATCTATGACTTGCGAGTCAGGGGCCTGACTTCGTGGCATGTGGTGAAGGATTTCACCTTTCGTCAGATTAGCCCATTGAAGCTCCGGACTCATTCCCTGCTCTGGTGCCTTGATCGTGATGAAGCTACCTCAGAAGGTGGTAAGTCTTTGAGATAAATTCCGATCGGTATTTTGATTTGATTAATGTATTACCTTAAAATCTGTCTATTCTTCCTTCTGTTAAAGCTCTTTCCCCTGGGGAAATTAGAGATCGAGTTAGGATGATCTGTGTGGGGAGCACGGAGAAAAATTGAATGCCCCAAGATCTTAGCCGTAACTCCTATTGAAGGAGGCTGCAAGGCTTAAGGTAATTTAATCAAAAATTCCTTTTACCATGTGTATACATATATTCCGACCAGATTTCCAATCGTGCTCTACTTTTGCAGTCGGTCGGATTGCGAATCATACAATCTGGTGAGGATCAACGTCCCACCTTAGTTCCGACCGGAGTCGTGCCCTGAGGCACTTGAAGGAGATGAATCCTCGAGGTAATAGAACATTTGGAATCATATATGTGCAATTTTTAGATAAAGGATTTCTTCACCCAATCAAATTTGTTCTTTGATTTAGGTGGATAAGCACGAGGGCCCGCAGAATGTAATTCGCGAGGCAGAGACTCAGTGAGTCGTGCGCACGACCTTATGGTTATTCTTGAAACAAGCGATCCGAGATTGATGAAACCACTCCCTCCCACAGGATAGTCGAGGAATGCGGTCCTTGATGAAGCTGGTCGAGGACATAGCTTCAGACATCTTGTTGGAGGATGTGAGGTTCAACAAACCTTCTTTGGTCCGAACCGGCAAGATTGGAGGAGAAGAAAAGGAAGGCTAAGCGGCAGATTTCTCTCTTGCGGCGTTTGAGTCAAATCCGGAGATTAACAAGGTATGTACAAATGAAAGTGATCGTATAAGTATGTACCTCTAATAATTCCTTGATGATTTGATACTTTGAACTCCCCATCTTCGGTTTGCATAGGTCTTACGGTGTTAGGTCATTTCAGGCCGTGTTCTTCTCGAGGACTCGCACTGTGGGAAGTTCCCATCAGAGCACTTCTCGGGACAAAGTTCCCGAGGAATAGTGGTCGAAGAAGCCCCGAGCGGTGACAAGGGCAATGGTTGAGTTGGATCCTTTGGTGATTGAAACCCCTTCAGGAGGTAGATGCCTCGAGAGGTCTCAACGAGTTCCGATCATCGCCGATAACCCTTCCCAACCTAACAAGTTCCTTTTCGTCCCCGATTCATCGAGGATAAGGAGCTTGATGAGGCGTGGCGTAAAGTATCGGATACTCGGCTCAAGATGCACCTCGATTTGATTTTTGCGGTTATAATGACCAGCAATTCGAGAGTATTATTCTCGACCCGCTTCATAGCTCTTCTTTAAAAAGTTTATAAGAAACTTAAGAAAGAGAACGCTATTTGTGTAGCATTTGGTCGAGAACTTTCTTTGGATCGGAGGATGACCAAATGAAGTTAAGGACTTGGAGCAAAAGCACTCCGAGTTGGAAAGTAAGAGCTTTTCCCTTTTGAACTTTTGTTTCTTCTTCAATACTTTGCTCCTCTATAATTATTCTCCCTTATCGCATTCGATAGATCTGGAGAAAATAAAAGAGGAGGTTGTGGCTGAGAAAGCCAAGACAGCTTTTCTTGAAGAAGAGATAAAAGCTAAGGACCAGTCATTTGCTGAAGCAAGTTCAGCTAAAGACCGGTTGATCATTTGAAGCAACGACTCAAATATGAAACACTTAGCAAAACAAATGAAGGTAATATGTCGTAAGCTTGATTTTTCCTTCATTTATGCTTGTGTTCATTAAGCGATTTGTTTTTGCAGAGCAAACGCAAATCTTGAACAGAGTAAAGAACTACGAAATTTGAAGCGAGGATAAGGGGGCGGCTCTTGCTCAAAATATTGATGAAAAGATTCATGCTTTGAACAAGATGATCTTTGATATGGGATCGAGGATCAAGCCCGCCTTCCTTAGGAGATCCAATAGAGAAAATGAACTATTTGGGTCAACTTCTAGGGATCTTAAAGTTACGCTCAAAATTACTCGGACGAATTATGCCTGTGCCCTAAAAGCAAAGTTGCAAGTGGAGTTAGTTTTGCTTTGGCAAACTCGAAGCTTCAAACCCTCCATAGATCTCCAAGCTGTTAAAGATGACTTCCCCTTGCCCACTGAGGAGGCGACCAAGTTCATGGAAGAACTCGGGCCACTCGGAGATATAGTTGTAGAGGAGATGGAGGTCGAATCTCCGACAAAGCAAAGAGTTAAGTGGGAATATTCCTTAGAGTAGGTTCCTGCAAGTGTAAAAATATTTGAATATCTATGAAAACTTACCTTTTATGTCATTGACAAAGCTTTTGTTTATCCTGCTTGACTTTTTTTAAAATTTCAGATATTTCCTAGCCCCGATCGCTTTATAGTAGAAGAACGTTCTTCGCATGCGGTGAGCCAAGAAAGAGAATAAAAAAGAGGTCATAACCATGTATGTGAGTTTTTGAAGGTATGTTTGGACATGTAAGACAAAACTGATCGTTGCAGTACTAGGAAATCAAATGTGGTCAGGACCAGCGTATGATTTCGACTAGTTATAGATCTTTGTTTGTCATAATGGAAATACCCATAAAAAACACTATATATGGTCGGAAAAAAGACTTTGTCAAACTTGACATAAGAAGAAATGCAAATATGTATGCAACAAATTATAAGTGAACTTTGTTTATATCTATTGTCCCATAATCTGGTCGGAACTAATGCTAAGACCTGAAGGCATACGACACATTTCTTGAAACGTGTTCAAATTTCAGATCCGATAGTAGCGAGGATCGAAGAAAAGAACCGCCGCTAGGAAGCTCCTTCCAGCAAGGTGACCACGTCATAAAAAGGAGAGACTTCGACTAGGAGGCTTTCCGTGTCCCACCAAGAGCTGACAAGAATAGACCGTAATCTTAAAATAATGAAGCATAATCTTCGTAATCGTAAGCATATCATTCATGAGATAGTTAGTTGTGTGGCGCTTCGGATTACTCATTTTCTTTGAAAAAGAGTGTAGTCGCTGTGGGAATCATTTGAAGAAAAATGCTCACGACTAGGACCATAGAGTATCGTGAGATCCTTAAAAGGATATCGGAGAGAAAATGTCTTCTCCACTGCACTAACAATAATAAACGCACTGTAATGTAGGTGTATATATATAAGCAAAGTTGCACTTCTTAATTAATTAATGAATTTAATGAAATTGAAATTGAAAGAAATGAAAGAATGAAAATTAAACATAGAACTTACGCAATTGATCGATGTTCCAAGAATTTGACAAAATTTGCCCATCGACATAGCCAACAGACGGAACCCGGTCGGGTTACTTCACCACAAAGGTAAGGACCTTCCCATTTAGGAGAAAGTTTATTGCGATTTGTTTGGCTCTGAATTTTTCTGAGAACCAGATCACCTACAGCAAGGCTGCGAGGCTGCACCTTACGACTATGGTACCTTCGCATGGCTTGTTGGTAGACTGCTGATCGTATAAGGGCTTGGTTTCGTCGTTCTTCAAGGAAATCGACGTCGCCGAAGTCGTCGCTCATTCTCGATCATTTTCGTCAAAACGATCACCGAGCAGAGCCAATTTTGAGTTCGAGGAAGCATAGCTTCAAAGATCATAAACCAAAAAGAATGGAGTTTCACCGCCGACGATCGGGTGGGTTCGAACGGCCCATAACACGTAGGGAAGTTCTTAACCCAAGCGCCGACCGCTTGATTAAGCGGTCAATACTCGGCGTTTGATCCTCGCATAAGGATACCATTAGCTCGCTCAATCGCTCCGTTGTTTCTGCGGATGTGCAATGAAGCAAAATGAACTTTGACACCAAGTTCATCGAGAATTCTCGGAATTAATCTTTGGAGAATCGGGAACCATTGTTCGTGATGATACGACCGGGTACACCAAATCGCGTGATCACATTTTTCAGAGAAATCTCTTAGCGGCCTCGCTTGTTATTTTAACGATCGCTCGGCTTCAATCCATTTTGTAAACGTGTCAATCATGACGAAAAGGAATTCAAGCCCGGGTGCTCTTGGGAAAGGTCCCGAATGTCCAAATCCAAAGTTGCAAAAGGCCAAGAAAGAGGAATTGTTTGTAAGGCTTGTCTTTGGTGGTGTACTTATCGGCTATGAAACCGACATTGTACACACTTCATCACAAGCTCCTTTGCATCATGAAGGCGCTTGGCAAGAATAGCCTTGCTTAAGGCTTTACCGACTGTGGTTTCAGAGGAATGGTGTGCTCCACGCACACCTTCATGGATTTCGTTAGCAAGCTAATGCCATCCGCTTGAGATATGCATCTCATCAACACTCCATGAGATCCTCGTTTATACAAGGTACTTTCGATTAGAGTGTATGATTTGGCTTTTCGGTGCTATCGATCAGCCTCTACATCATCTTTCGAATTGTGTCATGTCAAGATAATTGTAGATCGATGTCATCCGATCTCTACCTTGATCGTGACAAATACCAACCGTCAACGATTCGTGGAGCATCCATGTTCCTTGATTAGTTTGTTCAACTTGCAAAGAATCATGTATGTTCTCGGAAGGCTCAACTACCGAGGGTGAATTGAGTTGCTCGAGAAAAACTCCGGCGAGACGGTCGACCTCGTGGAGGCCATCCGCGCTAACCGGTCTCGCAGAAAGTTTTCCTTTCTAGGAATATGTTGATCTGAAAACCAAGAAGTGCTTTTCAAGTTTTCGTACTTCGCCAGATAAGATGACATCTTGGTACTAGAGCATTGATACTCTTTCCCACTTGATTCGCTACTAGTTGAGAATCGCCTTTCACTAGTAATCTGCGAATCCCGAGCGAACGAAAGCCGCCGAGTCCCGCCGATAAACCTTCATATTCTCGCCACATTATTGGTGGCGTAGGAAAATTTAATCGATGGCGTGCTTGATGTGTTCGCCGAAGGGGATATCAAGACCACTCGGCCCCGATCCTTGTAACATCAAGGAACCGCTAAATACATTGTCCACTCGTCGTGGTGTTCGACTCGGGTCCTTGGGTGGGTTCAGGTTTGTCCATTCGCAATGAATTCGCTATTGCCAGGACTTTATTGTCGTTAAGTGAAATAAAATGGAGATCGAACGCCCTAGCTCGACCGCCCATTTGGCTATTCGTCTCCGATGATTCCTGCTTCCAAGGACTTGACCAAGGGGTATCCGGTGAGGTACGACCACTTTGTGGGCCCGAAAGTAGTGCCTTAGCTTCCTTGAAGACATAAGGAGGCCATAGAGCAACCTTTGTACTGTGGGTATCTTTCCTTTGGTCCATGTAAGACTTCGCCACGTAATAGACCGTCGTTGGATACTATTCCTTTCTACAACCAAGACACCGCTAATCGTCTGTGGTGTTGCTTTGCCACGTGAATTAGCAATGTTTCTCCCGGTCTGGAGAAAGTAAAACCGGGTACTTGTAAGGTATTTTTGAGTTCCTCAAAGGCATCGCTTGCCTCTTTAGTCCTCGAAACTCCCATGCTTCCAAGAAGTTTAAAGAAAGGTAATCCTTTTTCCCTAATCTTGCTATGAACGGCTTAACGCCATACGCCGATTAGTTTTGGACTTCTTCTTAAGTGGTGAGGGCGATCTCGTCGATGGATCGCAATTTTGCCGGATTAGCTTCAATACCTCTAGTCAAACTAGGAAACCAAGCAGCTTTTCGTTATAAACTCCGAACACACACTTTTTAGGATTTAACTTGAGGTTATGTCTTCTCAAGTTGTTAAAGGTTTCTTGTAAGTCGAGAACGTGGTCGCATGCGGCGTTGGTGGTCTTACTGACGGATCGTCAACATAAGCTTCTAGATTCGGCCGATTTGTGGACTAAAAGTTTTTGCATCAACCTTTGAAAAGTTGCACCAAGATTTTGAGACCAAATGGCATCTTAATATAACAAGAAGTACCATATGGGGTGATGAAGGAAGTTTTTCCTCATCTTCTTTACACATACTAATCTGGTGGTATTCGAATACGATCTAAAAAACTTAGTAACTCGCACCGCGTAAGTAGAGTCTACTAGTTGATCAATGCGGGAAGGGGAAAGTCATCCTTCGGACAAGCTTTATTAAGATCTGTAAAGTCGATACACATTCGCCATTTCTCATTATTTTCCTAACCATTACAGATTAGCAAGCCCATCGTGGGTGGTCGACTTCACGAATAAATCTCGCTGGAGAAGCTTGTCAATCTCCATTGGATTGCTTCCTTCCGATCGGGTGGAAAGCGTCGTAGTTTCGCTTGATCGGTTTTTATCAGCCGAGAGCAAAGCGTGCTCGATCACCTCCCGGGACTCTGCATATCGGACGCTTGCCAAGCAAACACGCCTTGATTTGCTCGGAGGAAGGAGACGAGCGACTCTTCCTATTTAGGGTCGAGTCTTGCCCCACTGTAATCTTGCGCGGTTGGATCTGGTTGTCTCGACCCATGCGACGACTTGACGCTGTCTCGGAGAAGCGCTTTTGTCGAGTAGTACCTCCTTGGTCCGGTCGGATGGTTTTGGCGCCATCTTTGGTTTCAAGTGCTTGACACGCATGGAGACGGATTAACCTCTCTCGGTCGGAAGTTCATCAACCAAAGGCAAAGGATTTCGATCGCACACGTATTGCATTTACTTTAAGTATTTATTTAAAATGCTTTTTGGGTGTAGCTATTATCCCATTTGTTATAACCTCCTTGCCTATTTGATATGTCATAATCTTTTGTCACCCTAGCTTGGTTATTTAATAGTTGGTAATATTGTAGCACCAACGGGTTGGTTAGTACGAGTAGATTGCTTAGCCATGCCACTTAATCATTTACTCATGTGAGACTGCAATTATTAATCGACTAAGTGAATATGCAATCTTATAATAATCTGTGTGTACTATGTGTCTTTGTGGCATGTGTTGCACTTAAATCAACTCGGGTGGTAAAAAGGATTTGACCGAGGCAAGTGGTGGATCTTGTGTGAAATGGTGGATACTGTGGTGATCTGTGTGGACAATAACTGTGTGGATAATAATCTGTGTGGTGTGTGGTTTAGTTGGCATGTGGAAGTCTCGCCTTGGTCAATTAAGGACCTCACCATGTGCGCCATCAATCGGGCCTTAACCGCACAACCACATGTCCGGTATGGGACGGACTGGCTAATTAATTAGCGATGTTTTGATTCGATTCTGCTTTGGTTGACAATTGAGCGCAAGGGGGCCAGCGGCGTAAACCTTAGCAGCGAATCGGTCAAAGCAGACTTTGTAAAGGCCTTGTCACGTGTTTCAGACCTTACCTAAGGTAGTGAGCAAGTGGTATCGCGGATGCCAAACAAACTAGAGAATTCGTGTCTTGTGGGTAAAGTCAGCATAACCTCTGCAGTGTGTAAACTATTCAATAGCCGTGTCTCATGTTATGGACGTGCTCGAGGATTTCACACTAGGTAGATTTTCATAAAACCGTGGGAAGGGAGTCATGTGATCTAAATCATATGGCTATGTGAATAATCTGTTTAGGTCAGTGTGTCTTTGTGAAATCAAATTGTTAAATTATGATTATCTATTTGTTTTACTTGGTTTTCAATCTATTATTTGTATTCAATTGCAAATGTTGCATTTTCGCAAAATAACCACGTAATGCCATTCCTTGGAATAAGCCTCGCATCTATAATTGCATTTGCAGGTATGACTTATGAAAGTACGGTGTGTACTCACGCTTGCTTTGATTTAATCAAGCGAAGTGAAGGAATCGCCATCAACAAGGTCTACTTCAAGGATCGTGGAGAACTAGGTCGCGACCTTGACCGATTGCTGTGGGCATATGGATGGGCTTCACCGGGTTATTTCTTCCCGCAGCAGCTTCGTTGAGTCTTGCCTTCTGAGGCATTAATTGTAAGCTTTGACCTTAAGGTCTTTACTCTGATGTTTATTGTATTTGCCTATTTATTAGCTATCTTTGTCTATGGAATTGATATTTCACTAATGTTGTCATTGTGTGCACTAAGCGTGATCCTGGACTAGTGCAAGATACGAGAGGGTCCGTAATCTTAATTTTGGGTCCCGACAGAGGTGGTATCAGAGCCATATCGACTGTAGGTCGTGACCTTAGTTAGAATGGTCGTTTTTAAGGAAAACTTCAAAACCTATTTTGCAAATGAAAAATCTTAATGATGTGCTATTCTCATCTTGTCTAGCTTCTATACTCTTCCATTCTCGCTTTCTTTCTCATCTATATTCTTGCTCACCGTTTTGAGTATTGAATTGACTCGCTTCTCTCATAACTTCTATAGTTGTCGGATCTGCACTAAATATCTCGGTGGATGCCCAAGAGTTGTTTTGAGCAACTCTTCAAGACCATGCAACCAAAGAACAACGTATCAATATATCCCCAAGTGTTCAAGACAAGTTCGTCAGAAGAATTGAAGACCAAGAAGAAGTCTTACGTCATTTCCGCCTTTCGCCAAGGTTCTTTGCAAGGATCGCATAAGCATCAACGTTTGATGAAGACCGTGACCAGTTCGAGTTTTCTTGCACCAGACCATATAGGATAAAATCAGTGTTGGTTCTTCTCGTGTGTTGAGCCAAGTCACCTAGTTAAGTTAGAGTTTAATCGATTAGACGATTAGCTTTCGTCTTCTTTCTCTTGTGTGTAGTTTGTCTGTGAGCTTTATGCTTCTTAATAGCTTTTCGGCTATTTGTGTTCTTGGTGTCCTTGGGTTAAACCTACTCCTCTAAGTAGATTGTCTTCCCTTACTTTATGCTTTTCCTCTCATCTATTAGCCCCGGTCAACCAAGCAGATAAAGAACCCTAATGAAGTTAAACCTTGTCAAGAATCTTGAGGCAAACTGCATACCAGATTAATCAATCCCAAAGGAACGATTGCTAGTATCTAGAGTAGCAGATCCAGTCATGCAACAATTCTTGGTAGCTCAAACTCAATTCATGAACAACATGATGACCCAGCAGAATCAGACCACCGCTACCTTAGTTAATTGGTGAATCGTAATAATCAAGCTGCACCATCGCCCTGCTGTTGCCACGATTGCAAGCGATAACCAAGCAACTATCTTGGCGCCAAGAGTGATGCATCCGCACCGAGCCGTTCTGCCACCCAGAATCAGCTTATGCCAACGACGATGCAACCACGGATAGTAGTAACCTCGTGGTGATGCACGACTCGTTGCCATCAACAAGACGCCCTCGGCCCAAGTTGGCGAAGTTCATGAGACCAAGCCACTGTCTTTAAAGGATCGACAAGCTCAAGAATGCGTAATCTTGATTCACACCATAGAGGAAAAGCTAATTGTTGCGCAATGCAACGATAATGAGAAAGTTTTTCGCAACAATAATGAGAAAGTTTTCTATCTTTGCCGTCGGTTAGAAGGAGTTGCATTAGATTGGTGGAAAAATCTCGCACAACCCATCAGGACAAGCAAACCATCACCTAGTCAGAGTTCACATTGCTTTTGCCACAACAACATGCAACATCAAGTAAGAGTGATCAAGAGAAACCTGATATTCCGAGATCCTACACCAAATCCAGCCATTGTCATTTGAAGTGCTGCCAATCAGATAAGTCAGAAGATTGTGCCTGTATCTGTTGTGGAGAAATAGGCCATAGCGCCGATGAGCACAATATGAATTGTTCCAGTTGCGAAGAAAACCATTCCGTTGGAGAATGCCCAATGAGCAAGATCACATGCTTCTTATGTGAAGGCGATGACCATTGTCCGAGCCAGTGCCCCATGTACTCAGTGTTGACTTCTGCAACACAACTTCAGCGAGAAAATTTCCGAGCCACAGTTAGAACATTAGCAAAAGAAGGCAAGCCTTTGTCGATTACCAGATTTCGGTACCAAGAATCACAAAAATGTATCGTTGACCTTGGCAACCAAATTTCAAAAGAGAAGCAAGCTAGTATCACAAGATTGTGTTTCGAGTGTGGTAAGCAAGACCATTATGTCAAGAGATGCCCTACAAAGCGACAAGCTTCAACCTTCAAGAAGGATAGTCGTTCTACCTTAGTCTCATCAGAAAAGTCACAAGCTTCGACCTGTGTCTGTTACAGTTGTCGTAAAGAAGGTCACTACATCAGCCAGTGTCCTCAGAAGAACCAGTCACTCACTCCAGATGCAAGAACGCCAAAAGTTGTTAAAAGAGTTTATAGAAATGATAGAGCAGATAAGAGGATTCCCTCAGATATGGGCAAAGGTCAAATCAAGTTCTTCCGTTTTGTCAAGCACCAATGTGAGTCATCATGATGATTATTAGCACAAGTTGTGCGAAGATTCGCTTACCCAAGAGCTAATCTTGGGACCTCGAGTCACTTTGTTTGAGTTTTGAGTAAGAATTTGATTCTCCCGTAATCATCTGTGAGCAAGTCGATGTCGCTTGAAGATCGAATGCGCTCGCTCAAGATAGCCAAGACCCTCATCATTGTAAAGAACAAGATCGCTTAGGTCGCCAAAAGTGGATCAATCAAGAAGAATTTGAAGCGCTTATCGCAATAATCTATTGTTGATCACTAAAGTTACTTGTGGAATCCAAGTCGATCTTCATCAAGTAAAGAAGATATCGCTTGAACCCTAGAGTACAAACCGATCTTCGAAATTAGCCTTGATCGAGACAATTTTGTCAAAGAAATCATTGCTCATTCCTAGTAATATCACCGAGTTTGAAGATTGTCTAGCAAAGGGTATACGACGAGATTGTATAACGACAGAGATGGTATTCACCGAAATTGGTATAGTGTCGATCGACAAAGATGACCGGTTGTACGAAGTGTCGTAAAAGCTAGTGTCGCATCGAGGATCCGGTTTACCTCGTGTTAGTGACAGAGTGCCTATGAAACCTTGGATGCTCATTCCATTCAAGATCGTATCACCACGAATCACGGACAAATTGAAAGAATAGTGAGTCGGTCTTAACTCATGGTACCGTGTCGAGCAAGTAAGTGTTCTGCGAGAGTTCTCCTATAGCACCAATTGCGGTCGATCATAGCTTGTCACCATCTGAAATTTGCAGTGGTCGATTGCAAATCATTACTCAGCTAAGAACAGATCAGATCATAAAGAATGTGGATTTTGCATTAATCATGAAACAGAAGACCAAGAGTCTTTAATCCTAAAGGATTGTTAGTGGCTTAGTCCAAGCAAAAAAAAAAAGCTATGCGGATTATCTGATTATCACCCTCGGCTGTGTTCATCCTCGGGATCCTATTGAAGGTGCAGTGAAGGATTGCGATAGAGATGACAGAGATGTGTCGGCTGCTCAGATTTTGAAGCTCGGGAGAAGAGTTAGTTGTCAATCTAAGTTACCGCTAGAAGCAGGATCTCCTCAACTCGAAGTGTCTTCGAGCACCGATCAGCAGCACCATCAAAAGCAATCGAGTTTAAAGAAGCCTTCCGCTAGGAGAGCCATTTTGCCAAGATTTCGCTAGCGAAGTTCCGCAAGAAGCGGGACGTTGTTCGCAAGTGCTCAAGCAGAGTAGTCTGTCAAAGTCAAAGCGGTTTGAAAGCGTAAGAGAAGAGAAAGGTTGAGTTCTTTAACCTATTATATAGCTAAACTGAATCTAGGGGACGAGATTCCTTTTAGTGGAGGTTTGTAACGTCCCAAAATTTGGGTTTTCAAAATCTTTTAAATAGTT
>JAYEVD010000300.1:82500-90757 GCA_036346405.1 Phyllostachys edulis
TGTCATGCCAGGCGACGATAACCAAAGAACTATCTTCGCCTTGAGAGTGATGCATCCATTCGAGCCGTTCTCCGCCACCCGAATCAGCTTATGCCAACGATTTATGCAACCACGGATAGTAGTAACCTCTCGTGGTGATGCACGACTCGTTGCCATCCCAAGCAAGACGCCCTCGGCCCAAGTTGGCGAAGTTCATGAGGACCAAGCCACCTGTCTTTAAAGGATCAGACAAGCTCAAGAATGCAGAATCTTGGATTCACACCATAGAGGAAAAGCTAATTGTTGCGCAATGCAACGATAATGAGAAAGTTTTCTGCAACAATAATGAGAAAGTTTTCTATGCTGCTCGTCAGTTAGAAGGAGTTGCATTAGATTGGTGGGAAAAATCTCGCACAACCCATCAGGACAAGCAAACCATCACCTAGTCAGAGTTCACCGCTGCTTTTCGTCAACAACATGCAACATCAAGTAAGAGTGATCAAGAGAAACCTGATATTCCGAGATCCTACACCAAATCCAGCCATTGTCATTTGAAGTGCTGCCAATCAGATAAGTCAGAAGATTGTGCTGTATCATAGGAGAAATAGGCCATAGCGCCAGATGAGCACCATATGAATTGTTCCAGTTGCGAAGAAAACCATTCAGTTGGAGAATGCCCAATGAGCAAGATCACATGCTTCTTATGTGAAGGCGATGACCATTGTCCGAGCCAGTGCCCCATGTACTCAGTGTTGACTTCGCAACACAACTTCGGAGAAAATTTCCGAGCCACGGTTAGAGCATTAGCAAAGAAGGCAAGCCTTTGTCGAAGATTCAGATTTGTCGGTACCAAGAATCACAAAAGCAGAATGTTGACCTTGGCAACCTTGACCTCAAAAGAGAAGCAAGCTAGTATCGTCGATTATTGTTTCGAGTGTGGTAAGCAAGACCATTATGTCAAGAGATGCCCTACAAGCGACAAGCTTCAACCTTCAAGAAGGATAGTCGTTCTACCTTAGTCTCATCGAGAAAAGTCACAAGCTTGACCGCGTGTCTGCATTCACGGTTTGTCGTAAGAAGGTCACTACATCAGCTAGTGTCCTCAGAAGAACCAGTCACTCACTCCAGATGCAAGAACGCCAAAAGTTGTTAAAAGAGTTTATAGAAATGATAGAGCAGATAAGAGGATTCCCTCAGATATGGGCAGTGTCAAATCAAGTTCTTCCGTTTTGTCAAGCACCAATGTGAGCTGTCATGATGATTATTAGCACAAGTTGTGCGAAGATTCAGTCTACCCAAGAGCTAATCTTCAGGACCTCAGAGTCAGCTTGTTTGAGTTTTGAGTAAGAATTTCAGTTCTCCCCAGAATCATCTGTGAGCAAGTCAGTGTCAGTTGAAGATCAGTAAAGCAGTCGTTCAAGATAGCCAAGACCCTCATCATTGTAAAAGAACAAGATCGCCTAGGTCGCCAAAAGTGAACTGAATCAGTAAGAATTTCAGAAGCGCTATCGCAATAATCTATTGTTCAGTCAGCTAAAGTTACTTGTGGAATCCAAGTGGGTCTTGATCGGTCTGACAAGATATCAGTTGAACCCTAGAGTACAAACCGATCTGGAAATTAGGTCTTGATCGGACAATTTTGTCAAAGAAATCGTTGTTCATTCCTAGTAATATCACTGAGTTTGAAGATTGTCTAGCAAAGGGTATACTGAGAGATTGTATCTGACGGAGATGGTATTCACGAAATTGGTATAGTGTCGGATCGACAAAGATGACCGGTTTGCACGAAGTGTCGGAAAAGCTAGTGTCGAATCGAGGATCGGTTTACCTCGTGTTAGTGACAGAGTGCCTATGAAACCTTGGATGCTCATTCGATTCGATCAAGATCGTATCACCCACGAATCACGGACAAATTGAAAGAATAGTGAGTCGTGTCTTAACTCATGGTACCAGGTCGAGCAAGTAAGTGTTCTGTGCAGAGTTCTCCTATAGCACCAATTGCGGTCGATTCCAGATTGTCACCATCCCGAAATTTGTAAATGGTCGATTGCAAATCATTACTCACTAAAACGATCGAGATCATAAAGAATGTGGATTTTGCATTAATCATGAAACGAAGACCAAGAGTCTTTAATCCTAAAGGGATTGTTAGTGGCTTAGTCCAGCAAAAAAAAAAAAGCTATGCGGATTATCTGATTATCACCCTCGAAGCGAGTTCATCCTCGGGATCCTATTGAAGATGCATGTGAAGGATTATGCGATAGAGATGACAGAGATGTGTCACTGTTCAGATTTTGAAGCGGGAGAAGAGTTAGTTGTCAATCTAAGTTACCAGTTAGAAGCAGGATCTCCTCAACTCCAGAAGTGTCTTCGAGCACCGATCAAGCAGACTGTCAAAAGCAATCGAGTTTAAAGAAGCCTTCCTGCTAGGAGAGCCATTTTGCCAAGATTTCGTTGAAGCGAGAAGTTCCGCAAGAAGCAGGACGTTGTTCCGCAAGTGCTCAGCAGAGTAGTCCTGTCAAAGTCAAAGCAGTTTGAAAGCCAGAAGAGAACCCGAAGGCTGAGTTCTTTAACCTATTATATAGCCAGCCTGAATCTCGGGGATGAGATTCCTTTAAGGGGGGGAGGTTTGTAACGTCCCAAAATTTGGGTTTTCAAAAATCTTTTAAATAGTTTAGGTCCCTGGAAAATTTCGCCAATTTTATTCGAATTAATAAAGCTTAATTGAGAATTTCCTAAATTAAAAATATTTAATTTGACTAATCTAAACATCAATTAAATAAAAACCTGTGTTATTTGGCTTCCTTGTGTTCCAAGGAATTTTCTGGTATTTTCTGAGATTTTTCTGGATTTGTTTGCTATTTTTCTTGGCCTCCTTGATTTTTGGGATTTTATTTAATTCCGAAAATCCTGTCTTTCTCTCTCCTGCCGCACTGCTACAGTACCCATCGGGTACTGTTCATCGGATCCAATGTGCTGCAGTATCGCAAGACACTGTTCATCATCGTTTTCCTGGGACGCCCAAACGGGTCGTCGGCCGAAGTTCCGTGTACGCAACCAATTCAAAATTCAAAATTCCATATCTTTCTCCTCGGTGCGTAGAAAAGTGAGCCGTTTGCGCTCACGCGTCCGTCTTGATCTCCTCTTCTAATCCCCTGATTTGGTTTCCTCCGAATCATCTTCGTTTCATCGCAATCTGCAGAAAACCGAGCTTCAACCGAAGTTCTTCTCCGGCGAACTGCGCCTTCGTCCGACGTCCTCCGGCCAAACCGTCTGCGGCGTTGGCTTCGCGTCGTCGTCCTCTACATCATGCTTCCTTCCCCTTCGCCCGAAGATCGCCGGAGCACCGTCGGCCATGTCGAGCCATGACGTTCGTCGAGCTCCTCGCTTCCTCGGTGAGTTTTTCCAAAATCCGATCGCGTCATCTCGTGCCCCTCGTTCATACCTATCTTTCCCCTCTTTTAGATTCAAGTTTCATCAACCGTGCGCTGAGAATCGAGCGTTCTCTCTTCTCTTGTACGCCGTCCTTCTCCGGCCAATTACTCCGCAACCGTTGATCCCCTGCCTTCAACTCCACCACCGTTGGGTTCGCATCGCCGCATTCTACGCTGTGCTCACCTCCCTTTTTGCAGAGCATCGCCGGAAGAGTTACGCGTCCGTGAGGCCGCCATGGTCGCCGTTCTTCGCGTCGCTGCCGTCGCATGGAGCCGAATCTTGATGTCCGGACCGCGTCATCATCTCCGCCTCGTCGTTTCCTTTCCGTTTTGCCCCTTCGTCGCCACTGCGTCGCCTCTGGCCGTTGGCCACCCCGTGCGCCAAAACAGCCATGCACTGTAGCTTTTCTTTTGTTCAGAGAAGAACGCTGAATGGGTTCGTTCCTGTTCTCTGCTGCTTTGCATTGTGCTATTCGGCTGCTTCGTTGCCTCATCTGTTGATCCTGCTACTAATTCTTTCTCTCTTTTCTTTCCATCGCAGCACCAAAATAATTGATGCCGCCCGACGCCGGCGCCAATTTCAGCAGACTACTGTTACTGCCTGTTGCTTCGGTTAGCTCCTGAAGTTCTGTGGCATCTGTTGATTTCTTTTCTATGCCTTCCCTTCTGTGTTAATCCTCTCTATTGCTCTAATTATTGCCATATCAATTGAAGTCTCATGTACCAGACCAACCGGCCGGAACTCCTATTCCCTGCTGCTTCCTTGGTTTCGTCTCTTTCTGATGTGTGGTCCCAAATTGTCATTCATACAAATCCAAGCCATGTATATATATGTATGTACGTATGTGTGTATATATATATATATATGTGTGTATATATATATATATGTATGTGTATATATATATATATATATATATATATATATGTATATGTATGTATATGTATATATATATGTATGTATGTATGTATGTATCTCTTACATGTTGAGCCCATGTCATCCTTCCATTTAGACTTCTAATTATTCCTCTCACTTACATGCGGGTCCCGCATGTCACCAACCCTTAGTCAAACCTTAGCCTTGAGCTTGATCCACCTGGACTAGATATATCTACGTGGACGCTGGCCCATGACCAATAACCACATGTCAAACCCTACCCTATTTTTGAGAATTAATTTAATTTCGAAAAGTCCTTTATCTTGTTGGTCCCACATGTCGCTATCTTTACCTTATTTCTAGAATTATTTTAATTCTGAAATTCATAAATACCGATCGGTCCCTTTGTCATCCACTCATCCTTTTTCCGAACTTCAAATAATTTAATTGAGAGAATATTCTCGTAGTCCCAATGGTCACTCTCATCTTTATCTTGTTCTCTCTCCAACACCTTGCCCACATGTCATCCATTGAGTTCATCCTCTCACTTACCAAATGGACCCCACTTGTAAGTATCTAATTCTTTTTAATTATTTAATCCGAAGGAATATTCTCTGAATATTCTTTTTCATCATTTCATATGAAATTCAATCTTCCGAGAGCCAAATCTTCTTCATCCGAATTCCATTTGAGTCCATTCAAATTCCTAAATTCATTATCTACCTTTCAGTACCATTCAATTTCAGGTTTGGAGTTTATTTGATTTGTCTTTTGTCTTTGGTTTGTTTTGAGTGTGTTTCTCGTTAGACGTCAAGTCCAGGAATTGTCCGAAGAGTCAAGTTCAAGGAAGTTGAAGATCGAAGTTAATTCAAGATCGTCATTGCTCTAGCAAGGCAAGTTGTACCTTTGATCATATTGAATCCCAGTTTTCAAAGGTTACTTTGATTCAAATTATTGCATTTACTTTAAGTATTTATTTAAAATGCTTTTTGGGTGTAGCTATTATCCCATTTGTTATAACCTCCTTGCCTATTTGATATGTCATAATCTTTTGTCACCCTAGCTTGGTTATTTAATAGTTGGTAAATATTGTAGCACCAACGTGGGTTGGTTAGTACGAGTAGATTGCTTAGCCATGCCACGAATCATTTACTCATGTGAGACTGCAATTATTAATCGACTAAGTGAATATGCAATCTTATAATAATCTGTGTACTATGTGTCTTTGTGGCATGTGTTGCACTTGAATCAAGCTGGGTGGTAAAAGGATTTGGGTGAGGCAAGTGGTGGATCTTGTGTGAAATGGTGGATCTTGTGTGATCTGTGTGGACAATAACTGTGTGATCTGTGTGGATAATAATCGTGTGTGGTGTGTGGTTTAGTTGGCATGTGGAAGTCTTACCTTGGTCAATTAAGGACCTCACCATGTGCGCCATTGAATCGGCCTTAACCGTACAACCACATGTACGGTATGGGGACGGACTGGCTAATTAATTAGCGATGTTTTGATTCGATTCTGTTTTGGTTGACAATTCGCAAATGAGGGCGGCCAAAGCGAAACCTTAGCGAAGCGAATCAAGCAGAGACTTTGTAAAGGCCTTGTCACGTGCTCTAGATGCTTACCTAAGGTAGTGGCAAATGGTATCGACGGATGCCAAACAAACTAGAGAATTCGTGTCTTGTGGGTAAAGCCGTACAACCTCTCGCAGAGTGTAAAACTATTGAATAACCGTGTCCGCTGTTATGGGCGTGCTCGGGATTTCACACTAGGGGTAGATTTTCATAAAGCTGTGTGGGAAGGGCCGTGTGATCTAAATCATATGGCTATGTGAATAACTGTTTTAGGTGTGTGTGTCTTTGTGAAATCAAATTGTTAAATTATGATTATCTATTTGTTTTACTTGGTTTTCAATCTATTATTTGTATTCAATTGCAAATGTTGCATTTCGCAAAATAACCATGTAATGCCATTCCTTGGAATAAACCGCATCTATAATTGCATTTACGTGGTATGACTTGCAGTACGGTGTGTACTCACGCTTGCTTTGACGAATCAAGCGTATGAGGAATCGCTTGATCAACAAGGTCTACTTCAAGGATCGTGGAGAACTAGGTCGCGACTGAATTGATTACTGTGGGCATATGGATGGGCTTCACCGAGTTATTTTGTTCGCTGCAGACTTCATTGAGTCTTGCCTTCCGAGGCATTAATTGTAAGCTTTGACCTTAAGGTCTTTACTCGATGTTTATTGTATTTGCCTATTTATTAGCTATCTTTGTCTATGGAATTGATATTTCACTAATGTTGTCCTTTGTGTGCACTAAGCGTGATCCTGGACTAGTGCAAGATACACGAGAGGTCCGAATCTTAATTTTGGGTCGACATAGTATCACGCAGCGATTTCTATTAAAACCATTCGTGATATGAGAATATCACGAGCGGTTCTATTGAAGAACCATCAGTGATATTCATTATCACGAACGGTTATAAATAGAACCGTCTGCTGATATTCTCATATCCGACGGTTTTTAATAGAAACCGCCAGTGATACTATGTCATTCATAAACGGTTTTAACCAAAAACCGTCATAATATTCATATCACGACGGTTTTTGAACCGTGCAGCGATAACGCTATTATCAGCGATTTAACTTTTCATACTTGCTCGAAAATAAATGCATAATGACGATTTACAAACCGTCTATGATAACATTTGCTGTAGTAGTGTTACCTCCAAGCGCGGCGTGGCGCCGCGCTTCCTCACCTAGTTGCCGCACTTCCTCACCTAGTTGCTTACAGATGGGATGTTGGATGGACTCAAATAGAAGTTCACATTGCTAATCATAGACAGCTTTGAGTTAAGCTTCGGCTGGACAGTTATTCTGGTTGAAGCTAACTTTCTTCTTGGTTGCCCATCTCCCAAGAACATATTTCTAGCATTTCATCTTCTAGACTTCGATCAACAACTCAATTGTTTCCTCGAAGAAAACTCATCCACTTTTTCGGGGTTAAATGACTTAAATCAACCACTCATCTGTTTTCACTATTGGCCTGTCTAAAATTCCATATTTTGTGTAAGATATAACCAGTTCTTGTTGGAAATAATCTTGTTGTTGTCATGTTATTTCAGTTCATGCATAGCATTGAGTATGTATTCATACAGCTGTTACTAGTGTGCCTATGGTAGAAGTAATGGTATGCATGCAGTTGTTACTAGTGTGTTAATAGGTGGAGTTACCAGCTACTTATTTGCATGTAGTTAAGTTCTTTTTCAGTATAAATAAGAGGAGAAGCAAAACAGAAAATACAGATTGTGAGCAGCACAAAACTCGTTTCTTTATTCTTCTTGTGTTCGTGAGCATCAAGTGTGAGTGTTCCAGCTAGAGGAAGCGATGTGTGAGTTCTCGCCAGGTGCCTGGGAGTTCTGCATCTCAAGTAGCCGATTGATGGTTAAAATCGCATTTTATTGTGAGTCGTTCTTGTTGACCTCAGTCGTTTCCTTCTAATGGTTTTTCTATTCATGCAAGGAACTCCTAAACCTGTAGTGCTTATTATTTTCTAATGCACCTCTTTCAATAGTATCGTTGGTTCCTAATTGCTTTCTAATCTCTTTCAGCCATGTGAAAGCTCGGATCATGCATGGTGAAAATTACAGCATGGGAATTGGCATGCCCTCGTCCTAAGACTGCAATAGCAAGCACAGAAGAAGCGAAGTATGCTTGTTCTGACATATTCTGAAATCCGGTTCAAGTAACACAGTGTTGTAGTTTTGTGTACGAAATAGTTCTAATATTGCAATCCGCTTAAAGTTATGATTGTTTTGTAATTATTGCACTATGTGCAGTCATAGATTTGATTGTACGATGTCTCATTCTGAGTTTATACTGTATATCATTCCTCAGTATATCATTATGAGCTCAGTGGTTGTCTTCCCCCCTCCACTGTCCCTGGGTTAAAACTAAGCGATCTC
>JAYEVD010000677.1:0-115700 GCA_036346405.1 Phyllostachys edulis
AAGAGCGATAAGCTTAGGTGGTGTCCTTTCCATAAAAGGAATGACATGACCTTCGCAATTGCGAGTTTTCCAGCGAAAACACGAGGACTACTACAGCGACAAAGGGCCACTTCCTACCCTCGAAGAGGTAAGGCGAGCTAGTGGTGCGTATCTGATCGAGACGACAACGAGGAGATGCCATATCAAGATCCTAAACACACCATCGAGCACATCTTTGGGGATCGTTGGCATCTGATCAAAAGCAGCGGCTTAAGGCGGTACCCTCCTCTTGTCGATAAATTGCGAAGTGGTGGAAGTCACCATCTCTTCGAGAAGGTTATTGCCCGATCCTTCGACTCGACAGTCGCTTTTGAACCCACCATCAACAAGCGTCGAGTAAATTGAGTGTTGATTGATGGTGGTAGTTAGATTGAATAATACATTCCACGAATACCTTGGGCGAGATGCAAGCACCGGAACCAAGGTAAGGCCGGTAAGATATTCATTTCATGGTATTGTACCGAGGTCTTCGACCAAACCCATTGGTGAAGTTTCTCTTCCTTTAACATTTGGTTCACCAAGTAATTTTAGGACAAAGAAGATCTCCTTTGATGTGGTTGATTTCGATACGGCACATAATGTCATACTCGGACGACCAGCTTTGGCAAAATTGTTAATGGCAACTCATTATGGGTATTAATGTCTTAAGATGCCAGGCCCCAAAGGAGTAATCACAATTCATTGTGATAAGAAGATGTCGCATACCTGTGACCGTCGATCCCTCAAGATGGTTGGTGAGATACCACCGGGAAGAAAAAAGGCGACCTTGACCAAGCGTTGAAGCCTAAAAGTCGCACCTAAGCGAACAACCACATCAAAGAAGTTCATCTGGATCAGGAGGAGCTCTCTAAGACTATTCGCATTGGGGATACTTCCGACCCCAAGTAGGAAGACGCCCTCATCGCTTTCCTCCGGGCAAACGCAGATGTCTTCACGTGGCAAGCATCCGATATGCCCCGAGTCCCTAGGGATGTGATCGAGCATAGGCTAGCTCTACGGCCTGACAAAGTACATGTAAAACAAAAATTACGGAGATTTACCCTTGATCGACGAGATGCTATAAGGTCAGAATTGGATAAGCTACTTAAAGAAGGCTTTATAAGAGAAGTCGACCACTCAGAGTGGTTGGCCAACTCTGTAATGGTTAAAAAGTCTAACGGCAAGTGGCGAATGTGCGTAGACTTAACTGATCTTAATAAAGCTTGTCCAAAATATGATTTCCCTTTACCTCGTGTCGATCGGTAGGTTGACTCTCTGGGTTGTGAAACATTATGTTTTCTAGATGCATATTACGGCTACCATCAGTTAATATGTGTCTAGAAGATGAAGAAAAGACGCGTTTATTACTCCATTTGGTATATTTTGCTATGTTAAAATGCCATTTGGTCTAAAAATCTTTGGCACTTCTTTTCAACGCTTGATGCAATCAACTTTTCACCTCGGCTAGATCGAAATTTGGAAGCCTATGTTGTGATCTAGTCGTAAAAAGTATCAAACGGCTTGATCATGTTTGGGACTTGCGAGGAGACATTCGACAACCTCGAAAACACCGCTGAAACTCAATCTGAGAAGTGTGTGTTTGGAGTCTTTTCGGAAAATTGCTTGGATTCTCGGTCTCGTATGAGGATCGAAGCAAATCCAAAAGATAAAAGCCATTGTTCAAATCGCTCTCCAACCACGAAGAAAAAGTCAAAAACTCACAGGGGTGTATGGCGGCTTTAAGTCGTTTCATATCACATTTGGGCGAAAAAAGACTACATTTCTTCAAACTTCTAAGGAAGCACGCGGGGTTTGAGTGGTCGGAAGAACAAGCGCTACCTTTGAGGATGTCAAAAGATATCTTACGAGTGCTCCTATCTTGGTTTCTTCAAAACCGGAAGAGCGCTCTTAATTTATCTATTTGCCACGCCACGAGCGATGGCGCGATACTAGTCGAAAAACGTGAAAGCGTCCAATGACCGATTGTACTCGTAAGTGAAGTTTTGCGCGGGCCTAAAGAAGCGTTACCCTCGGGTCCAAAACTTCTCTATGCCCTCCTCATGTCTTGAGAAACTACGGCATTATTTTCGGTGCACAAGATAATTGTGTCGTTTGAGTTTCCTTGGGAGTGATCCTCGAGAATAGGGAAGCGGCGGGCGTATGTCTAAATGGTCGATAGAACTTGGGAGTTCGACCTCCATTTCGTGTCGAACGACCATTAAATCCCAGATCTTGGCGGGCTTTGTGGCGAATGACAAATCTGAACCTATTCAGGATCCCGATCTGATACCCACGACCGATGGGCGATGTACTGACGGTCACTTACTTTAAGTGGCTCGAGGTGGAGTGGTCTTAGAATCTCCTAACGGAGACCTTAAAGTATGCCATACAATTAAATTTTCGGGCCACTAACAATGTGGCAAAATATGAAGGTTTGCTAGGCGGCATATGAGTGCGAAAGCACTCGCGATTCGATGACTACTCGTGAGAGAGACTCTCAACTAATCATGAATCAAGTCGAGAAAAAATATCGGTGCTCTAATCAGACTATGTCTCGGTACCTATCGGGAGTTAAGTAGAAGCTTGAAAAGCATTTTTTACATTTAAGGTACAATTCATCCCTCGAAAGGATAATTTCCTCATGGAACCGACTTGCTCGGATATCTTCTTCGATCCACAAGTACCAAAGGAGTCTTCTTGGAGCAACTCTAGAAGCCGTCTTTGGTGGAACAGGAGACATCTCCTATTGAGATAGCCTCTCTAGAATCACGAGGATACTTGGATGAATCCCATCTATGAGTATCTTTAGGCGGGTTAAAGTACCACGGCGGCGATCTTGAAGCGGATCACGGCGGCGATCTTGAAGCGGATCGTTTATCGAAAGGCCAAAATGTATACTTTGGTCGAAGAGTCCTCTATAAATGAGGCACTCAAGGGGTACTCATGCGATGCATACCGCAAAGGGAAGGAATAAACCTCCTTCACGACACACGGGGCATCTGTGGAACTCATGTTTTCTGCAAAGCGGCTGAGTCGAAAAAGCCTTTCGACAAGGATTTTACTGGCCAACAGCTCTCTATGATGCCAAAGAGCTAGTTAAGAAATGTGTACAATGCCAGTTTCATAGCAGGCAAATACACCAACCAGCTCAGGCATTGCAAACAATTCTTCAATCTTAGCCTTTTGCAACCTGGGGTCTCGATATCCTATGACCGTTCCCAAAGGCTTTAGGAGGTTTCGAGTTCCTTTTTGTGGCTATTGATACGTTCACAAAATGGATCGAAACTGAACCTGTGACTGGGATAATAACGGAAGCCGCAAAACGGTTCATGATAAGAAGCGTGATTCCTCGGTTTGGAGTCTCAAGTCGAATAATCACAGATAATGGTAAACAATTTTGGCGCAAAATTTAGGAATTTTTGCGACGAGTTGGAGTACCAAGTCGTATTACGCTTAGTTGCCCATCCCCAAAGCAATGGGATAGTCGAGCAGTGAATGACCAAATAATGAGAATTAAAATTAGTCTTGACCAGCTTGTTAAGCTCGGGGCTTGGGTACAAGAATTACCCTCAATATTATGGGTAGTTAAGACGATTGCTAGTCGAAATAAATGAAACACCCTTTTCCTAGTTTTGGTGCGAAGCCATGCTTCCACGAACTAAAGATCAGGTCTACAAGGGTCGAGAATTTCAATGACTCGGCCAAGAACAACTTGGGCAGATGACATTAACACCTTTCGAAGAAGAGAATCAAGCCTTAATCCGTTCGTGATCTACCTGACAAGCCCTCATACGCAAATACTATGATCATAAGGTCCAACCTCGTAGCCTTGCTGTAGGTGACTTGGTATTGAGGAAAATTCAATCCCAGTCTAATCGGAACAAACTTTCCCAAAAGTGGGAAGGTCCTTACACTGTGGTCGAAGTTATGCGACGAGTTGATCTGACTAGCAATGGAAGACGGCCGTATTCTCTCTAATTCTTGGAATATCGACCAGTTACGCAAACTCTATGTGTAATTGACCAACTGTGCAATAAAGAATCAAGTTATTTCTATCTTTATTGTCTTACTTAGAGTAGTGCTTTGACATTTTTACCACGGTGAGAAGGTCCACCTACGACCAGTTCCTAGATGTGAGCTTTTCCACGACAATACACTAGTCGTACAACATTCTACGACTAGTACCCAGTTTCTCTTTACACTAGTCGAAAGGATGCTAACATCAACTAGTCAAAATATTTCCTCTCTGCACGTGGTCCCGCCCACTAGAAGGAACTTCCTAGCGTCGACTCGTTCCTCCCTTTTTTGCTGCCATTTCAAAGAGCTTGGGTTTGAAACATGGTCGAAATAATGTCAAATCGGCTCTTATTACTTAGTTTATTTCTTCATTCATTTTTGAAAAATAAATTAAGCTGAGTACACTTTTCAAATTTGCTTGACTACTTTTGGTATACTCGCTTCGTTTTAACTTGTCGAAGGAAGTTGCAACAACTAGTCGAAGTCTTTCCTCTCTGCACGTGGTCCTGCCCACTAGAAGGAACTTCCTAGCGTTGTCCTGTTTCTAACTCTTGCTACCAGAGAGAACCTACTGAGTGCACTGGAATAAGTTGAACAAATTTTAAAAGGAACTCCAGACGTTTATCTAACTCAAGTTGACCGTTCTTGATTTGATTAATCTGGTCAGAGATGGTAAACATCACCTAGTCAAAGCCTTTCCTCTTTGCACATGGTTCTGCCCACTAGAAGAAACTTCCTAGTGCCGATTCGTTCCTACTATTTCGGCCAGTGCATGATAATCGTAATCGAAAAACTACAAGTTAGCTAAACCTCTGTTTTTAAGAAAACCCATTCCACACTATTTACTTGGTTTATCTAAATAAACAAAGCAAATAGTCGGGGGCTAGGATAAAGTTATTAACTTGACTTCAATTATTAGTCTTGCTCTTTTTCCATTAATTATCTTTTGAGTTACTAACTACTCAACAAGATGATTTTCAGGAAGAAGGAATGGATATATATCAACATCAACAAAAACTTGTCTTTACAGGACTCAGGACTCTGGTACAGACTACTCTGGTGAAGGCGATCTTATTTGCATATCCTCCGTGACTATATCGGCGATCGACCGCATTGTCGCTATTAATCGATCCACTTCGCTTCGTAGGGAAGTCGTCTATGACGGGTTGCAGATTAAGGCTGGGGTCACGAGCTTTAAGTTTTGCTAAGACAAATCTTTTTCCCTCTTTGATCGCATTCTTTATCGATTCAAATTGGTTAGTCTTCAGAGTAGTCACTAATTCTTGCAAAGTTCTGACTTGTTCGCCAATGGCACTCGAATGGGCAAATATCGTGTCTTCACGAGGAGTGATCCCCTCAGCATGAAGCTCACCGAGTACATTGTTGAAGTGAAAGCGTTGACTTGAAGATTGATCTTCAAAATCCTTATTTCCTCCTAATCGTGAGTGAAGCTCGCAAGTCGCTTTTATTTGTACTGCTTGTTCTGAAAAGAATAAGATCAGTCAGATAAAGTGACCTCGAGAGGAAAACACAACCAATCGCTGGTAAAGATTTTGCTTACCAACTAGTCGAGAATCTAACTTCTTGACTTCCTCAGCGTGAGAGGCAGCTTCCTTTATGTAGCGCTGCTCTCACGTTTGGACCTCTTGGTCTTTTTCTGAAAAGGAATTAAACTTAGAAAAAGAAAAGAAGGTTCTAAACGGTCTTAAGTTTAGCGCTTATCGTTCAATCGTCCCTGCTTTGGATTGCAGAGTTTGCCTTCTGAAGCTTATTCAGGAGGTCTTCATTCTTGTCACTTAGCTTTTCGCCCTCGGCTTCTCATAGTCGAGAGAATCAGCTAAGATCTTCTCGTCGCTCTTGAACCTACAAAGGGAAAGAGTAGACGTCAGCATAAAACAAGTGGTCGTAAGTTCTTCTATGACTTAAACCTTGTCGTAAGTCTTTCTATGACAATACCCTAGTCGTAAGTTCTTCTATGACCAAAACATTGTCGTAAGTCTTTCTACGACAATATTCTGGTTGTAAGTTCTCTCATGACCAGTACCTAGTCGTAAGATCTTCTACGACAATCCGCAAATTACATGTAAGTAGTTGAAACGTAAAAGACTATGAAAAGAAGTTACTTACCACCTCTTTGCCTGCTCGCAGAGTACCGCCTTCTCCTGTCGGAGTTGGACAAGTTGTCTATTGTACTCAAGAATAGTGACAATTTGCTCTAAAGCTTTCTGTATAAAAAGACAGTAAGAAGCAAGAAAAGACATGTATATAAATACCGATCAACATGTACTTACATTCAGAGTCGTTCGAGCGAATGAAGATACCACACACGTGGGATTCTTGAGCTCATCGATCTCCTGGACTCGGTCCCACCACACCTTTTCGAGACGTTCATCATCGAAGACACCCCCTCTGTTGGGAATGTCCTTAGGGTGAGGGACCTGAGCGAAAGATCTGAACGCACGAGATCCCACAATGGTAGGGGGCCAAAAAATCCGAAAGAATGTTCGAAAAACCGACATTCTTCTTCTTCTTCGACATCAGCTGCATCAGCAACTCCTTCTTGGGAACCAGGAGAAATGTCATCGATAACTTCCTTCCCGGCGCGATGGACCAATGATCTATCGCCTTAGCCTGATGCCTCCGCAGCATCAGGCGCCGTCCTCACTTCGGCCTCTATGACCACTCCTATGGAGGTAGGCGCTTTAGCACCAACGACACCTTCCACCACTGGAACGGTGGACGACCCTTCGACCACCGCCACTGTTATTTCTACGGTTGCTGGAGAAACAACGGTGGGTTCCCTGGCAGGAACATCCTTGATGGTGAGAGGAGCCGGGCTAAGATCATAAAGGAAAACACGATTAGATGGTAAAAAACAAAAGGTAAATGCTGTTTTTACACTTTTGTCTCTTTTTACGTACCTTCAAGTGCCGGACTTGATCTTGAGCTTGGAAAAAGCCTTCCCTAAGGAGGGTTTCTTCGACTTTTTCTCAACCACGTCTGGTCGAGACTCAGGTTGAGGAACGACCATCGCTCCTTGAGCCTCTTCGCTCTCTAGATGGTCAAGACCAATCTCGACCACCTCGAGGGCAGCACTACCCTCGACCACGGGTACTACTGGTGTAGCAGTTTCCTTCATAAAAGACATAAAACTCTTCCAGTTCTCTTTTTCTAGTCGCTTGATAAAGCCGCGAGAGGCAGAAACTACGAAGGTCTTATTGTCATAGTAGAAGGGTACCTTGGTCTTGGGTCTTTATGTTTGAATACTTTGGCTACTCCTGCCGCAATTGCTTCCTCTGCAGCAGCTATTTCTGCTGCAAGATTAGCAAAAGGTGCAGACGAAGTAGCGGAGCTCGAACTTGCGTCGTCCTTGTCGGCGACTTGCACGAGCTTCCTCCTCCTGGTCTGAGGAGCATCTGCTTGCTCAACAGCAGGGCTCGAGCTTGCTCCTCCCTTGTCCACGACTCGCATGAGCCAACGTCTCTTGGCCAGGGGAGAAACAAGCTGCTCTATGGATGCACCGACGACCATCAGTTCGTCTTCTTCGTCGTCCCGACGGTTCTCCATGCCTACTTTCTGCAAAAATCAGAAAGAGAGATATTATAAAGCAGTCGTAAGTTCTTCTACGACTATTACCATGTTGTAAGCTTTTCTACGACAATCCTCTGATCGTAAGCTTTTCTACGACCAGAAACTGATCGTAAGCCTTCCTACGACCAGTGCCTAGTCATGAGTTCTTCTATCACTATCAAGTCCTAAAGATGAAATCAATTATCGATTACCTTTAGGCGATGCACCTTGTCCTCTGGGGACAGGTCAGCCAGAATTGGAGGTGCCACCACGTGGGCTGGCGCTTTCTCACAGATGAGCTTGACCCGAGCGTCAATCTCCTCTTGTGAGATGTCTACAAGGATAAGAAAACTTCAATAAGCCAATTTCAAAATTAACAGAAAGAAGGCTAAGCTTGAAGTTTACTTACCCTCCTCGTAGTCCCTAGTCGGGTCTTTCGGCCCAGAGTACCTCCACATTTGGTAAGCCCTCTTCTTCAGAGGACTTATGCGACGCGTGACGAAGTCTTTCACCACGTGCCATCCGGTAAGTGTGAGAACTGTTTTAGACCTAATCGCGTAGCAGTAATCAGCGATTAGCGGTAATTAATCTCGTCATAGCAGTAAGCTCACAGTATTGTTAAGATCGTTATTAAGCAACTAATTTGTTATCAGCTCATTGGTTTATTCCGGTTTCGTGTCGCGAGCATTACATTCATAGTCAGTAGAACCATCATTCCATCATTCATTCAATCTCATCATTCAAGCACAAGATTTCTTTTGCATTCAACAATGCAACATCAAGTCATAATTAAATTTGCATTTGCATTCTCATTAGATAAGTAAATCAACAATTGCATCGTTTACAATAGAGTTTTACATTAATCTTTTTGAGCATTGTAGCTTTCAAAGTTGGCGACATTACTGACTCACATTCACCAAATAGCCACATCGGGAAGGAAGCGTATGAGGCAGGGGCATAGTGGGAATGCATAGGGCCAAGGGAAGCCACAACCACAAACCACAAGGGCATAGTGGTCATTAGCATGGCAAGAGTTTTGAGCCAGCCGAAATGCACTCCCTCTATTAAGCCATCCCTCATTTCACAGCCTCACAAGGCAAACACCAAGCCAAGACACATAAGCTTCTCATTCGATTCACAGCCAAAGCAAAACAAGAGCCAAAGAAATACCATGCACAGGTAAGGAGAAGGGAAGCCGAACCATTCCCCCTTGCCAGCCAAATCCATCCCCCCTCTCCCAACATTCCCAGTTCATCCCCTCAGTGCGCAGGCAACCACATTCACAAACAGCACAGGCTGCACAGCCTCCAAGCATTCTCAAGCCATATAAAGACCCCCATTTCCTTCCCCATTCTCATTCATCTCTCAGTCACCCCTCCCATTCACAGACTCCATTCTGTCTCTCCAATTCCTAGACAACAGCGCAAGACACCACCACACTCACCCCTCCCATTCACTCCCATTCACTGACCACCTTCATTACCCCCAACACAGTGAGTCAAGATCCAGAGCTCCTCACCCCCATTCATCTCCCCAGTTAAGCTACATTCATCCTCCCAACACATTCACCCCCCAAATCCCATTCTGGCCCCATTCACCATCCCATCGCCTTCCCTCCAGGATCCTTCCCTCCTAGCCAAGTCCAGGAGAAGACCAGGGGAGCACAAGCAAGAAGCTAGGGAGCCAGGAGCACGATGATGCCAAGGCGGCCATAAGACGATTGGCAACACATCCTGGACCGCTGTCATCACCAACACGAGCATTGCTGACCATCCTCGCAAAAAGCATTAACCCAAAACCAACTCAATACCCAACCATCAGGTAAATACATTTGCATAGTGAGCTGTAGGTGAGTTCATACCTTCGGTACCAGCCTTCTCCGTAGTCAAGTTCCCCCAAAGCCACCTTCAAGCCCTGCATGCACGCATCAATAGCAAGCATCATCATTTTATTCATCTGTGCATATTGAGTAGAACAGCTGAGCATGAGCTTGGAGGTTTTGGGAAGGCAGAGGACTTGTGCGTGCGCCATGGCTGGGAGAACGAGCAGTTGGGCCGAACCCATCGGGCTAGTGGGTTGAGGCCGCCAAGGAGTGGTGGGCGAGCGCCATTGGAGGGGAACGAGCGGCGGCCCTAGAGAGGCCGAGCCGACCCAGGCGACGGCGGAGCCTGCCCTTCGGCCGAGAAGAGAAGCTGTGCCGGAGTCAAGTCGTTGTCGCCGGTGGCGCAAGAAGAGCGCTGGCCGCGCTGTGTAAGGGAGTGGAGGAGGCTACACCACATCGGCGGACCACCGGACGTTTTGGCGGTTGTCGGGGCGGCGAAGACACGGCTAACGCCGCTGTGGCACCGTCAGCCGAGTCAGAGAGAGGAGGCCGACGGCGGGCGGAGGCGCCGGTGGTGGCGGCGGCCGCCGTGCCAGAGAGGCCGGTAGGTGGCGGGGCGCTGCCAGAGAGGCCATGCAGGTGAGTTGGGAGAGAGAGGGAGCAAGATTTGGGGAGGAAGGACTGGATCTGGAAGGTGTGTGGGTGTTCGGGTGGTGTTGGCCGATTAAAGAGAGAGAGAGAGTGGGGTTAGGCTAGAAGGTTTCGGTGTAGAAGGTTTGGGCTGGGGAAAAATCGTAGGAAGTGGGTAATGCTAACAATTTGTTCTACTTTTGTCTGTAGCTATTAATCAGTAAATTAAATGAGTTTTAGCTACATGGCTTTTCTAGTGAATGTTTTTAACTGGGTCTTTTCAGATTAACCAACTTAAAATCAATATGTTGTTTTATTGCTAAAATAAATTGAGTTTCCGTTATTTCTGCTAATCGCTAGTTAAATCGCTTGAGTAGCGTCGTGTGCATTGCGGGCATTTAGTCAGGAGTTTTGGGCTATTTTAGTCTTGTTGGTTTATTTAAGCGGGAACCTCGGGTTTTGACCTTAGTGCGCATAGACACTAGAACAATTATTTTGGGGTGTGCTAACTTAGTAGAGATCTCGAAAAGTTTTATTTAAATTAATTTATGCTAACATTTAGAAGTCACTAACTTAAGTATCTATTATATCACTCAAATCAACTACGTATTTACTTATATTATTATTCGTCTACGCCAGTATACTAGTAAGATCGATCCGGCATCGACGGGAAGCGGTGATCGAGTTTAAATCGGCGGCGATCTTTCCTACATCTACGAAGGCAAGCGATCCTTTTGAACATAAACATAGTTAATTTAAATGTAAACCGTATCTTGCACTATTATGTGTATTGCATCAAAATTGTTTTCCAAAACCCAAATAAAATGGATGAGATGAAGATGATTAAGATGAACATGAATGAAATGAGAATGATGAAAGAAAGTGATATGAGAATATTATGACTGGTAAAGGGGGCCCTTGGCAGGTAAGAGATGAGGTAGGAAGTGGGACCCTTTACATATGGTTAAAATATAAGGACCAACAAACTCTTACTCGGTTAGAGGTCAGAATTCAAGACCAACCATTTTCCGTTTGGCAGGCAGAAAATGCTACCTTGTTACGTGACTATGCTCTCCACAATGAGTAAGTTATATATGTGTGAGTGTGATGGAGGAACCCAGGACCGGTAGGAGAAGTCCGGAAGTGGGGGATCCAAGGCGCTATAGCGCTAAGGTGGAGTGTTGAGTGCAGGATAGAAGCTGCCTCAACCAACATTACCAGAACTCAGTGGGTGACGAGGTCAGCACCGACGTAAAGTAATGGGCGGAGAAATTAATTCACGAACACGAAAACGTTCAGATTCGAACTCGAACCGCATCAAAGGAAATGCAGGGACCGGTTCATTTAGAGCTCGTAATAACTATGGGTAAAGTGGTACAAACTCATGATGCTATACAAAATCATGAATTCATGCGATCTCTGGATTGGAGTCTACTGAGAACCGCCGGGGTCTTTCTTCTGTCCGAGTGACAAGTAATGTTTTCAGATAAAATTTGCCACATAATATTTTAATAAATTATTTTCGTAAAAGAGATGATATAGAAAATGTGATAACCAACGGTGATAGTCATCCAAAGATTGCATTTTTGTTATTAATGCTTGCAGAGTACATTCGTACTCAACATTGTTAGTATTCTCCTTGTAGATCTTAGTCCGGGAACTATCCCGAGTGGGGACGACGGGCATCTGTACCAGAAAAATCAGAAGAGGAGAAGGCACCGACTACGAGGACCGAGGCGAGAGGGGCGTCATATTTGACGCGTGGGACGAGTAGGCGGCCGAGACTTCAAGGTTGGCGAGTGCAACAAAGAAGTTTCCTTTTGTGGCTGTATAATACTTGTATCGTAACCATAGCCTTACGTGGCTATTCTTCGAATAAAATGTACAGCTTTTAACTTATTGTTCTCGCTGCAAGTGACTCTAGTAAAGGCTTACTATTCATTGAAGCAGTGTTCTACTGAGCAAACGAATAGTAATCCGTATGCCTAAGTGTGATTACCCTTGGGGTAATGACACGGGGCGTCACAGTAAGCCCTCTTCCTTCAAGTCGACAATGGCTTGAATGAAGGGGGCGATCTGACCGAGATCCTTGGGAGTCGAATCCCAAGTAGAGATCTTCTCAGTCGGCTTCCTCGTGAAGGAGAGGCTGTCCTCATTGGTTATCTCCCAATAGAACCACATCTTATTCCACCCCGGCCATGACGACTGGGTAAACATCTGAATGTACTCCTTCGACTTCTCGTCGTGGAGCTTCAGACTGTAGCTACTGGCGACTCCGGACAGTCTGGTCATTCCATAGAAGTACTGGAACAACTCTAAGTAGGCCGGAATCCCCAGGTAGGCCTTGCACAAGTACACGAACACTTCCAGCGTCGTAATGGAGTTGGGAACAAGATTCACCAACTCCACACCGAAGTGTTCGAGTACAAGCGTGAGAAAAGGGTGACCAGACAATCGAAGGGCACACTCACAGAACACCTGGAAGACAGAGATTTGCCCAATCTCACCCGACGGCCAATGCTGCCCGGCAGCCTCGATCCACTTCACGAATTCCTTCTATGGGATCTTCTCGGAGTCGACCAAAGCCTTGATTTTGGTTGCATTCATCTCCGATTCGACCCATTGGGAAGCGGCCCTGCCATTTCTTCCAAAAGCCAAAGGTTGGGGTTTGGAAAGATTGGGGAAGAAGGCTCAATTTGGTCGGCGGCGGAGAACTCGAAAGCTTGAATAGCGAGAGTGATTTGGGGGAAAGTAAAAGACCTTATTCTCACTCATGGTGAATATTTATAACCGCACGACTGAAGTTAAAAATACATGGCTACCCAACGGTTGCCAACGCTTCGGGAACCGCTCCAACAAACAGATATGAGGGAGTCGATTGAGATTCTTAAATTTATCTGCTCGAGGAAACCAGGTCAGTCTTTACACCTCAAGCGATATTACCTTCTTGACCAAGTCTTTTTCTGGTCAAATGAAACACCAGTCGAAAAGTTCTTCCTTCGATCATTTCTCTACGACCACTTACTGGTCGTAAGATCATCTACTGCTCCTTTCCCAAGTAAGTTATTTTCGCTTGAACCTGAGGGGCTAGATGACGAGGATATAATAATCCCCATTTAATCATTTATATATAATTAATATTATGAATAATAATGATATCATATAACTCTTGAGTATACCCCTTAATAGCCATAAGGGAAAGCGGAAGGTTGTAAGTTCTTCTACGACCACCCCATAGTCGTAAGTCCTACGACTACTCCATGGTCGTAAGTCCTTCTATGATCAGCCTGTGGTCGTAAGCACTTCTACGATCACCTCCTAGTCGTAAGCTCTTCTACGACCAGTCCCTAATCAATAGGGCTCACAGACATGTGGGCCTAGTCGATTAGGGAATCTTCTGCACCGTATCCAAGGATATGAGTAATCAATTACGCTGTTATTCTCTAGAATAATAGCACGATTTAAACTCTCTGTTATGGTGTTAACTGCCTGGCAACATGGGAACGTTACTACTCCCACAATAACCTCCAGTAACGGCTCCACGATCTGGAACATTAAGGCAGCCTTTAGACTAGAGGCACAACGGTGCGCTTCGAGGACTGTATAAAAAACAGAATCATCAGGACAACCGGGGAGATCAAAGGCCGATTAGAAGCACAATACTCTAGTTTTTGACTCCATCTTGTAATCCAGCATACTCAATACATACACACAGGAGTAGGGTTGTTATTCTCCCAGGAGAAGACCCGAACCTGTATAAAAATCCCCGTGTTTCTATCTCTGTGTGATCTTGAGCCTAGAGGAATCCTCGAATCAAACAATCTTTACGTAAGTTCGGTTCTAAAACATCGACAATAGTATTCTTCTATTATCTTTTCGACTAAGTTCGACTAAACACGTGTTTCGATCATGGACAAGCCCCCTAGAGAAAAGAGTCCGTTTTGTTTAGATGTTCGAAGGGGCTAAGGACTCGACATAGTACATTGAATTAACCCATAATTCCTTTTCTTTTGCGAGGGAGAATTAACCCATAATTCGAAGCCTGAAATGAACCAATGTATGCCCTAATGCCTGACTCGCAGACTTGGTTTCTCAATGCTAATTTCCATCGATCATGGTAGGTACACTGATCTGCACCACATATTGCGCATGGACATTGGCTCTGCCCCGCCATTGTCGCCAAGTTGGTCAAGACGAAGCTTGGCTGGCCTGGCACCACGTATCTCGATCTTCCGGCACGAGAACGGAGGCGGCCTCTTCACATTTCGTCACAGCCCTGAACTTTTGAGCCCACTGCCGCTCGCGTCAATCTTCTCAGAAACCCGACACTTTTTCCACGCCCAAGTCTTTAAAAAACTTTCAACGTCTCGTCTTAGAAAACAAGTTCAAAAGAGAAAAAAACTGGACATAGCATGCTTTTTCTACGAGGCCAGTACCATACCAAATCGAAGGATCCTATTGTCGCTAGCTTTGGCCACAAAGGCGATCGGACGAGGCGATCGTCAGACGTCTGAGAGGCCTAAGTTAAAAACCAGCTTTTTTTTAACGTTGATACGGTTTCTAAAATAAAACCTTGATCACGATTACTATTATAATATATTTATAGAACCTAATAAAATTATAAAAGTATTTTTCGAGACGAATTCACACATATGATTTTCATATATCCAATTTAAATATTTGAAAATATATCGATAACCAAAGTTTTCAAAGTTCGATTGCATGTATTCTAAAACGACTTGTTTTTTGAAGCCAAGGGAGTACTTCCGTTCTTCTTTGACTTGTCATTTGGATATTGAGATGGTCTCGATGCACACATTTGATTATTATTATTTTTTCTAATTATATGTTAGTAAAAGTTATTAAAAATATAATAACACTAAGTATTTTTAATGACCAATCTAGTGATATCATTTCCACGTAACAAATCCAAATACTTTTATGAATATTAACAGTCAAAATTAAAAAAAATTCTAAAGTTTAATCGCTCACGAAAGGAACGGAGTCCTCGAATGTATCCCACGCCATTCGCCATACGGCGTCTATATATACTCATCGCATTGTGCATGCCATATGTATATTGTATAAACCTTCGCTTGATGCGTGCGTTTTGATGGTCTAATTGTCATGGCCCAAATGAGAGCATCCAGATGGAAGGGTTGGGGACAAGTGATGTCCGTCGCGGAAGCGCTTCGTTCGTGTCTCGTCGGGCCGCCATTGCCGCTTGGAGGCGCTTCTCCGTGGATGAACAGGGAAAGAATCGCGCATGGCCGCTTCCGAGATCGCTAATATCGGGCGCAGAAGGACGTCGTGATTAGCATCCGGCGACTCACGCCGAGATCACGAGACGCCAGATTCGCCCCATTCGCGTCGGTTGCCCGCCGCCGGGGCTCCACTCGCGCCTTTCGGACGCCCATCCGCAGCGACGGCGACGTCGTTCGCGTGGCGCCCGCCCGCGAGACAAAACTCGAGGTCCAACTCCGCCGAAAGCATTTCTGCCGCTGGCAGCGCGGCACCACTCGCGGCCGAAGCTCGACAATGGTGGCGACGAGAGCCGCCATTGACAAAGACGGTGCCGCGGAGCGAAAGCACGCGGGACCGGCGGTTCGACCACTTCAAGACCTTCTCTGGGCGCCTCGAGCGGCAGCTCTCCAACCTCCGCGGGCTGCCGTAGGAGCCGGCCGACATCGAGCCCGCCGAGTCGAAGATCGAGGAGGAGGACACCAACGAGGTCCCCACCGCCGACCGCTACTTCGCCGCCCTCGAAGGCCCCGAGCTCGAGACCCTCGAGTACGCGACATAACAAGGCCTGTTGCACAAGATGCACTCGAAACCTTACCTCTTCGGTGCGTGCAGGCGACGGAGGTGCCGGTGCTGCCCAACGACGAGACGTGGCCGTTCCTACTGCGGTTCCCGATCAGCGCGTTCGGGATGTGCCTGGGCGTGGGCAGCCAGGCGATGCTGTGGAAGACACTGGCGTCGGAGCCCTCCACTGCGTTCCTCGGCGTCAGCCCGGACGTGAACCACGTCCTGTGGTGGGTGTCCGTGGCGCTCATGGGCCTCGTCTCGGCGATCTACCTGCTGAAGATCGTCTTCTACTTCGAGGCCGTCCGCCGCGAGTTCTACCACCCCATCCGCGTCAACTTCTTCTTCGCCGTGGATCGCTCGCTGCTTTCATCAAGGGCTTGCCGTGGCCGGTGTGGGAGATCCACCACGTCGTGTGGTACCTGCTCATGGCGCCCATCTTGTTCCTGGAGCTCAAGATCTACGGGCAGTGGATGTTGGGCGGCGAGCGGCGGCTGTCCAAAGTGGCGAACCCGTCCAACCACCTGGCGGTCGTCGGCAACTTTGTCGGCACGCTGCTCGGCGCCAGGATGGGGCTCCGGGAGCTGCCCATCTTCTTCTTCGCCGTCGGGCTGGCTCACTACCTCGTGTTGTTCGTCACGCTATACCAGATGCTCCCCACAAACGTGCAGCTCCCCAAGGAGCTCCACCCGGTGTTCTTCCTTTTCGTCGCCACCCCGAGCGTCGCCTCCATGGCCTGGGCCAGGATCTGCGGCGAGTTCAACTACGGCGCCAAGATCGCCTACTTCATCGCGCTCTTCTTGTTCTTGTCACTGGTAATACATGTGCCAATGTGCGACACAATTCTGTTCTAATCATCTAATGGTAGTGTGCTACTCATTTGCCATGATAGGTTGTGCGTGTCAACTTCTTCAGAGGGTTCCGGTTTTCGCTGGCGTGGTGGGCCTACACGTTCCCGATGACGAGCGTGGCCATCGCGACGGTGTTGTACGCGTCGGAGGTGACCAACGTCTTGACGCCAAGACGCCGGGCGGTCTGTTGTCGGGAACGCCCGCGTGATGGTCACGGGCGTGTTGGTGATGACCATGTACCACGCGTTCGTGCGCAAGGACCTGTTCCCGAATGACGTGTCCATCGCCATCACGCAGAGGAAGCCCAAGTTCAGCAAGATCCTCGCGCGCCTCCGGTCGTCCAGCTCCGACATAAAGAGCTCGTCCTCTCCATCTCCAAGCACGGCTCCAACTCCGACTCTGTCATGGGACCCAGATTTGTCGCCCATACCACTGTATATACCGCACTATTCCCTAAATCGGTAGATATTGCACACATGTATATTGCTGGATCATATACATGTTAAGCATATAAGGGTATTTGTGGTATTTCCTATTGTTCTAGGGTTTAAACTTGCGTCCTTTTGTACCCTATATATATAGCCCATTGGGTCTAATCAATATACACACAATATTCATAACATAGTATCCGAGCAAAAATTAGGGTTAGGATTTGCTACCGCCTCCTCCTAGCCTCTGCTCGTCCTCCGCTGCTGCCGCCCCCGGGAGGAGCAATCTCCACTCCCAGGGGTGGCCTCCTTCGGCTATCATCATCCCGGCGATGCTAGGCGTGATCGACTAAAAGCGCTGCCGTGGCTCACCTCTGGAAGGTCGACAAGGTCGATTTCTGCGTGTGCATCGGCGCGTACCTCGGCATCGTCTTCAGCGACATCGAGATTGGATTGTCCATTGCGGTCACCGCCTCCAGATCCATCCTCCCCGGCTTGGATCTAGGCTCCTGCCGTGTCGCTGTCACCGCCGAGCTTCGTCTTCATCGCCAGGCCGTCTCCTATCCAGATCCGATCTGGATCAGGTCCTCTCTCCGCGTGAGCCGCCTCGTCTTCATCGCCTAGACGTCGCCTGGAGGAAGACGAATACAGCAGCTCGAAACCGTCTTCATCGCCTAGACTTCACAGTTCCGTTCTTTTTTGACTTGTCATTTGGATATTAAGATGGTCTCCGATACACACATTTTATTTTTCTTCTTCTAATTATATGTTAATAAAAGTTATTAAAAATATAATAACATGAAAGTATTTTTGATGACCAATCTAGTGATATCATTTTTGTTAGCTCTAATCTTGACATGCCGTTGAGTTACATTAGTTTGTTTGGATTGATATTTTGTTAGTTAGTTGGTTGTTAGGCACGCAATCGCTTTGTTAGTTTGGATAAGCTAGAGTCATTGCATGCACGAGGCTGCAGTTAGTTTGTTAAGAGTTACATTAGCTAGTAGCAACATGTAATCCTATAAATAATAAAGAAGTCAAGCCAAGCGGTGAGAGGCTTTCCAGTGACAAAGAAAAAATATCTCTCGTCCTTTCTCGGCATGTGATTCTACAGATTGAGTCGTGCATCCAGTGCTTATGCGTCGTCCAAATGCTCAGATGTGTGCGTGTGCAAGCAAGCGACAACATGAAGCACATCATGTGATCGCTTTCTTCGGCTTGGTTCCAATAAGTGGTATCAGAGCAAGGTGCGAGGAGGCGAGGTGCAAGGAGAAGCCGTCTTGTGGCTGGCCGGGCAACATGAGGCTCGGTCGAGCGACGGCGGATCTTGACACTATACCTCGGGTCTTGTGCTGGCGTCGGGCTCTGCGGCGGCGGCTTTGGCGCGACATAGCCACGGCAGCAGCTTCGACCTGTGGTCGCCGATGGCAGCAGGGGCGTGTGGAGCTAGGCAGGAAGGATGCGGCAAGAGATGCGGAGGCGCTGACTCCGTTTTTTTTCATGGGCCCGTCCTATGTAAGTGCACGTAGAGTGAGTCCGTGCATGTTGTACACGTGAGTTCTTGTGTTAGATGTGTCCACGAGAAAGCGTGTGTCCAGAGTACTCACGTGTTCTCTTGTGTTAGTTGTGTCCACGAGAAAGCGTGAGTAATCGGAGGGTGTGTAAGCTTCTGTCCGGTCTCTATCGCCGTCAAGTTGTGTCACCGCGAAAGACAATTGAGCCGAGGTAGAGGTCAAATCGGCGAGGTGTGTCACCGGCGGCGAAGAAGTGAAAGACGCCGGGAAGTTGTGTCACCGGTGGCATGGTCAGCAAGTGGAAGGTAAATCTTCTTTGAGATGCGTCAGAAGATCGACCTTTCAAATGCGGAGTAATCGAGTCCGTTGAGTTGAGTTTGGGACGTTGAGGAGGTGTGTTCGCCGTCCTGAGTTGAGTCTGGGACGTTGAGGAGGTGTGTTCGCTGTCCTGAGTTGTGTCCAGGATGTTGAGGAGATGTGTTCGCCGTCCTGAGTCGTTGTGTCTGGAATGTTGAAGAGGTGTGTTCGCCATCCTGTGTCGAGTATCAGTTGGGCAAGTCGTAGTTGAGACCGACTGCCGCAACAAGTTAGAGTCGGTGTGTCAAGATTAGGGAGGAAATTGTTAGCTCTAATCTTGACATGCCGTTGAGTTCTGTTAGTTTGTTTGGATTGATACTGTTAGTTAGTTGGTTGTTAGGCACGCAGTCAGTTTGTTAGTTTGGATAAGCTAGAGTCCGTTGCATGCACGGAGCTGCAGTTAGTTTGTTAAGAGTTCTGTTAGCTAGTAGCAACATGTAATCCTATAAATAATAAAGAAGTCAAGCCAAACAGCTGAGAGGCTTTCCAGCGGTAAAGAAAAAAATGTCTCTCGTCCTTTCTCCTGGCATGTAATTCTACCTGTATTGAGTGCGTGCGTCCAGTGCCTGTATGTGTGCGTGTGCAAGCAAGCGACAACATGAAGCACATCATGTGATCGCTTTCTTCGGCTTGGTTCCAACAATTTTTATATCACAAATCCAATTACTTTTGGGCACAGTAGCCGTCAAAATTTTTAAAAATTAACTGTAGGCATCCTAAAACGACATCTACAATAGGAACGGAGTACTAGCGTCTAGCGCCATGGAATGCATTCAACGCCTACCTGGCCGGCCGCCGGCGTCTATATATACTCCTCGACCAGCAGCTCGTTACTTGTGAAGAGCTAGCTCTCTCATGTGATCGATAGGCTTCACTCATGTACTCCTCCTACTTACCAGTAGCTCTTCACTCGCAGTTGCATCTTTCTTAATTTTCTCCTAAGCAACTTCATCTCCCATCTCTCTGTCTCTTTTACTCTCATACTCCGGCCTCAGAGCTCGCAGTAGTGGTCAGCACGACGGAGCTAGCTTGGCCCAGCAGATACTGAAACCAAGGTATCACTACTACTGGTACTACTCCTCTGCATATGCATATGCATACGCATATGTGCATATATAATCATGGCATCCATGGCATGAGGCAGGGGATTTATGTTTTTTTCTTCTTTTCTTCAAGTGTTTGGTTTCTTTTGATGCGTTGTTGATAGGAAAGATAAAAGTATTCAGCAGTACTGATCGTGAACGATTTGTTATTTAATTAGTGTTTAGGACAGTAACGGCCGTTTTCCTGATGTGATTTTGTGTAGACAACACAGCTACGGCCGGGCTAGCTACTATTCAGGTTTGCCTAGGCCGGATTTATGGCTACATGCAGCCGTGCAGGCAGGGGTTAAAGTAAAACTGGTGCTGCAGATGATAAAACCGAAGAAAACTGCTACTACTAGATTTTGACAGGCTCATCCTGGTTAGTTTATACTCCACTTCATACTACTACTAGTACTGCTACTGTGCTACTCTAGCACTTTATCCTTGGAGAGATTTCTAAGCTTAAGCTCTCAAATTACTTAAGCTTAAGCTCTCTCAGTTCTCAAACAAGTCAGTTTATGAATGGTTCATTGAAGTACTACTAGTATAACACTGCGTAATCAAGCATGTTTTGGATCCTACCATCCATGTTCGATCGAACTGTCTATTATCCAAAGTTGTCAATATCACGATCCTAGGTGGAATCATTTTTGTCAAATAGTATAGGATCATAGGATTAGATCATAGAATCACGATTCTACAGATTTTTAGAAGTATCTATATTTTATATAAAGATCTAATTAATTATGTTTTCATACATGCAAGACTACAATAGAATTTTTGATTTTTTTATTTTAGTTTCATAAATTTAGGCACACTTATTCATTTTACATGCGATTAAGTTTTTTAAAAACTTTTTAATTATTTTAGTAAACTAATCATTTAAAATCCAATATATTAATGCCAATACTTTTTTACCTTGGAAAAACAAGTAAACAACAAAAACAAAGCAAATTAAACTATTGTGATTTAAATTACCATAGGTAAAATAGAATTTTATATCTTGATATAGTTTGTTGTCAGGATCATGATCCTATCCGATCCGAAGCAACAATCCTAACTATCCTAACACGATTATATGTGATCCTACCTTGTAATCACGATTCTAAGAAATTTCGATTCATATACCGATCCGTATTATTTTAGCTCCGTGAGATCGTAGGATTGTACGATCTGTGTCACGATTTTGACAACCTTGCTATTATCTAGACCGTCTTCGATGATACAATTATGATTATAGTTCTTTAGAAAAAGTTCCTTCAAAAAAATGTGATTTGTTTCGGCACGAGTCTTAGCACCACTTGCTGGATCTATACATGCACCTTTTTCAGAAACTTAATCAAGTACAGTAATATTTAAGTCAAAGACTGTGTTGGAGCCTGGTCATGAATCACGATGCCTCATCATTCCCTATCATTCCTCCCAACCGAATCAGCGAGCAACCATGCAAATCCACACATGCAGCATCACCACTTGCGGCAGTGCGTATCATGCTTAAGTTCAGGAAATAGGACGCCCATTTCATACTCACGGGAGTATGTACTCAAGTTCAGAAAATAGGACGTCTATTTCATACTCACGAGAGTATGTACTCGTACTTTTAATATACCACTTAAATAAATAAATTATATTTTTTTATCACTTTAAGTATACTTAAATATTAATTATAAAATACCCCAATGCGACTTGATTGAAAAAATTAGTGAAGCCCTTTTTTCTTCTCTGTATACCATTTTTCATATATAAAAGAAGTATATACAAAATTTTGTTATAAAAAGTGGACTTTGATGAATTTTTTTATGGAGCTCACTTTGGGGTATTTTATAATCATTATTAGAGTACACTCAAATTGATAAAAATGTGTCATCATATGGTTTAAATGATATATGAGAATGTCGACGATCGAGTTGACGATCTTACGAAATAAATAGAGAAAAATGACAAAGCGTTCTTGGGAAAGAATGTGTTTGTTCTTTGTTGCAATGAACTGGATCCTTTACATGGGGTGCTTTCGACAAGGCAGTGGACTAGCCCTAATTACACTTGGTGTACTGATTGCTATGCTATTGCTTCAATCTCCAAATGTTGTGAATCTGTCTTCGATGTTGTCCAGATCTCCCTCTAATTGTCATCATCTGTCTTTAAATACCAGTGAAAGGGTGGCAGTTACTCTCAACGATCAACTTATCAGCGTAAGGGCACATACAATGATTTGTCTCTTATGATTGTCTCTAAAGACTCAAACTCATTTAGAGACAATCTTAGAGACAACATCTCCAACAATTTATCTATAAAGTCATTTATTTTCAACACAACTTCTCTCCTTACACACTCACCATCACTAGCCACATCGGCCGGGTGGCGCGGCAGGGAGTACGGTGTCGGGGTCCTCGGGACGGGCGGCGGCCTTCATGGGATTTCATGGACGCGAGGACACACCGGAGAACACGGCGGAGGCGGCCTGCCACCATGCCGTGCATGCCTGGCGTCGGCAAGTGTGGCGACCCAACCCTAGGGCACCCGAGAGGTCCTCCCAGATCTCCTAGGACGCCCCTTAGGACCTCCCAGAGGTCCCAGTAGCACCTCCCGAGGCTCGGTGGGATCGCCTCTGGGGTACCAATCGAGTCTCCCGCAGGCCACTCGAGGGTACCACCGTGGGAGCAGAGTCACGGGGAGATCCTCTGCTGCCACGGCCAACTCAGGAGAGGTCATAGGACCTGACCTGACGAGGTCGTGAGGCTTGAGGGATCACCCTGTGATTCCTAGCATGAACTGAGCTAGTCCCAAGGATCTCAAGCTAGCTCTTCACAGCATACAAGAATGGTAACATCGACGACATAACTTTATTTACAACATAACAAAGGAGTTGTTTACAAAAGGTGGCCTTGGACCAAAAGCAAGCTTACAAAAGAGCGGAAACAGACGTCTATCCACTATACCACAGGCAAAATGGCTGGAGGGCACAACCTACTCGTCCTGGTCCTCTTCTTCACCGCTGTTGTCTTCTCCTGATAGAATTTTCATTGGGCAAGAGTGAGCACTACCACTGTGCTCGCAAGTCACACCCGTGGAATAACAAAATGACATGCATATATGGATATACAAAAGAAGGCATAATATGGTTGCTTTGCATAAAGCCAAATTTCTTTCAATTACAATTACTAAGTTCCAAGGCAGGTTTTTAATAGATAAAATCCTTTTCAAACATTTGATTTTCAGTTGGATAGCATTCATCAACAAGTTGGTGAAGGATACCCTCCTGTCGAAAGGCTCCCTGCCCAAAGCCCATGGGATAGAAATCCCAAATCAGTTTGTTAAACATTTTAGGAACCCAAATTCAACATTTAACTCGAGTGGTCACGCCAAGATGTCCATGACCATGACACGGCTATTCGAATAGATGTACACTCTGCAGAGGTTGTGCACTTTACCCACATGATATGATTCCTCTAGTTTATCCGGCATCCGTCGATGCCACCTCTCACTACCAAAGGTAAGAGGTCTAGAGTTCATGACAAAGCCTTTAAAATGCATTGTCCCACCACAGCCTCTCCTTGCTAAGGTTTCGCCTCCTTTGGATTCAACTCCGCAGGATCTGGGCCCCCTCTTGCACCAGTGGGAACATAGGTCATAAAAGACCATTTTGGCCATAGAAGACCTCCCACTCCTCCAATTGGATCAATCATGTGGAAGTTCGCAAATTACTTAGCTAGGTCCCACACCCCATCTTGGAGACATGTGGTTGCACGGTTTTGGCATAGCCCATCATAGGCCTAGCATTGGCGGCTCAAAGACAGGTCCTCAACCGACTTGGCGACAATCACAAACCCTTGACCTCCACCTTATCCAGATAGAGTCCGTGCATAAACCTTGCACCAACCAAGCAAACCGATTCGCCCAAACCTAAATCAATTTTCATTTTCTTTGCTTCCCCAACAATATTTTCACACTCCCATGACATCCCAATGTCATGGTTAAAACATTTTAAACAGTATTTGGTCATGAAGGTAAAGATTTCCCAAAGCAAGTACTTTTGGTCTAAGCAAGTCTAACCATTCGGTTTTTCAATAGCTCCTGGTTCACACTAATGTATCTCCCAGGTTTTGTCTAAGGTGACAACAGATTGGGTTCAATGTCAACAAATGGCCATACAAAGGAAGTAGGCATAGCTATGTGTTTAAAGACAGCATTGAAATAACTTGGTAGAAGTAAGCATGCATTATACTTTGAAATTGAACATAAGTAGATTGAAATCTTTGGGTGCAATATGATCAAGAGCATGACTTGCCTTGCTCATCGTCTTGAGAGTCTTCTTCTTCAGTGCTCTCACGCTCCTCAGTGCCTTCACACTCTATACGAGAGAAAAGAAGACAACTCAAACTACATTCTAAATAAAGAGCCAAAAGAACTTTTAAAAGAAACTCCAAAACTCAACCCACAGAAGCAACTTATAATCAAAATAGGTTCTTTGGGAGAGGTCCCAACTTACTAGGGAGAGGTCGAATGAGGAAGGTCCTCACGGAAGACCAGAGGGGCGGCTCTAGCAACAGACCAAGAGGACAATGCGTGCGCCGGTTCCAGAGAGGTGATCTCAAGCTGAAGCCACGGAGTTCCAAAGAGAATCCAAAGGAAGAGGTCCTGGAAGGGACACAACCTCTTATGGTGGTGACAAGAACAAGAACAGCGCAATATACAAGGAAGCTTACCAGCAATAAGAAGGAGGTGACGGGTGAAGGGGAGGTCGAAGGCAATCTGGGCGGTTGAGGTCAACGCCCAAGCTCCTGCCGAGCCTCCAATGGTGTTAATACGATGAAGAGAAGCTGCTGGCGATGTTCTTGGCAACAAAGCTCTCCAGGAAGCCACTGGGTGTGAGCAATAACGTTGAGTGTGTGAAAAAGGTGGCAATGGAGGGCTCCCGGGACTAGTTATAGTCAAAGGAAGTGAAAAGACCGCTCAATGCGTACATGATTTGGTGAGTATGAAAAATAGGCAAAAGGTACGGGGATGGCAAACGAAAATATTAGAGGACATTGTGTACTGTTACGGGAGGAGACTAGAAAAGACTCCAACAGTGCCACAGAATGACCCCATACAATGGATGCAGCCACTTGCATGGCCGCATTTAATGTGACAATACATGCATTAAATGCTCATGGTACCGATGTGCGGGAAACATAAAATAGATAAGCCTGGCAGGTGGGACCAGTCAAATCTAGAAATAGTTGGGTCAAAAGGGAAGGTCCTGACAGTTGGATCTCCAGAGAGGAGGTCCAACGGCCAAGAGTGAGTGCTAACGGGGAGGTCCGCGTGGTAAGAAGAGAACCTCACCCGCAAGGGAGGTCTAGAGCTGTAGGATCAAATCCAGACGAGAGGTCCGAACGGTTAGGATCTCCGAGGGGAGGTCCTAACGATCGTGTCCGCTAAGCGAAGGAGAATGCGGACGGTTAAGATCTCCGGGGGGAGGTCTTAACGGTCCAGATGTTCAAAGAGGAGGTCTGGGCATGGGGAGGTCCAGACATACATGGAGGAGGTCTACGCGACAAGAGGTTCTAACAACCAAGATCCCATTAGGGGAGGTCCTGGCTGAGGGGATCCTTGCAAAAAGGAGGTCCTGACTGGTAGGATCTCATTCGAAGCCTGAAATGAACCAATGTATGCCCGGAATGCACAGCTCCCTGCAGCTTGGTTTCTCAATGCTAATTTCCATCGATCATGGTAGGTACACCGACCGCACCACATATATGCGATGGACGTTGGCTCGCTTCGCCATTGTCGCCAAGTTGGTCAAGACGGCTTGGCGGCTCGCACCACGATCTCGATCTTCCCAAGACGAGAACGGAGGCGGCCTCTTCACATTTCGTCACAGCCCTGAACTTTTGAGCCCACTGCCGCTCGCGTCAATCTTCTCAGAAACCCGACACTTTTTCCACGCCCAAGTCTTTAAAAAACTTTCAACGTCTCGTCTTAGAAAACAAGTTCAAAAGAGAAAAAAACTGGACATAGCATGCTTTTTCTACGAGGCCAGTACCATACCAAATCAGTGGATCCTATTGCTGCTAGCTTTGGCCACAAGGCGATCGGACGAGGCGATCGTCGTACGTACAGTAGGCCTAAGTTAAAAAACCAGTTTTTTTTTTAACGTTGATACGGTTTCTAAAATAAAACCTTGATCGCTGATTACTATTATAATATATTTATAGAACCTAATAAAATTATAAAAGTATTTTTCGAGACGAATTCACACATATGATTTTCATATATCCAATTTAAATATTTGAAAATATATCGATAACCAAAGTTTTCAAAGTTCGATTGCATGTATTCTAAAACGACTTGTTTTTTGAAGCCAAGGGAGTACTTCCGTTCTTCTTTGACTTGTCATTTGGATATTGAGATGGTCTCGATGCACACATTTGATTATTATTATTTTTTCTAATTATATGTTAGTAAAAGTTATTAAAATATAATAACACTAAGTATTTTTAATGACCAATCTAGTGATATCATTTCCACGTAACAAATCCAAATACTTTTATGAATATTAACAGTCAAAATTAAAAAAATTCTAAAGTTTAATTGCTCTCTGAAAGGAACGAGTCCTCGAATGTATCCCACGCCATTCGCCACACGGCGTCTATATATACTCATCGCATTGTGCATGCCATATGTATACTGTATAAACTACTGTTTGATGCGTGCGTTTTCAGTGGTCTAATTGTCATGGCGTCCAGCGAGAGCATCCAGATGGAAGGGTTGGACAGCAAGCGATGTCCGTCGCCGGAAGCGCTTCTGGTTCGTGTCCCGTCGCGGGCCGCCATTGCTGGCTTGGAGTGCGCTTCTCCCGTGGATGAACAGGGGAAAGAACTGCGCGGCTGCTCTGAGACTGCTAATATCGGCGGCAGGAAGGACGTCGTGATTAGCATCCCGGCAGCTCACGCTGAGATGCAGAGACGCCAGATTCGCCCCATTCAGCGGCTGCGGCCCGCTGCCGGGCTCCACTCGCGCAGCTTCGGACGCCCATCCGCAGCGACGGCGACGTCGTCAGCGTGGGCGCCGGCCCGCGCGAGACAAAACTCGAGGTCCAACCCGCCGAGCCGCAGCTGCTGAAGCGGGCGCGGCACCACTCGCAGCCGAGCCTGACAATGGGTGGCGACGAGGAGCCGCCGCTGCACAGCACGGTGCCGCGGAGAGAAAGCACGCGGGACCGGCGGTTCGACCACTTCAAGACCTTCTCTGGGCGCCTCGAGCGGCAGCTCTCCAACCTCCGCGGGCTGCCACAGGAGCCGGCCGACATCGAGCCCGCCGAGTCGAAGATCGAGGAGGAGGACACCAACGAGGTCCCCACCGCCGATCACATTGCCGCCTCGAAGGCCCCGAGCTCGAGACCCTCGAGTACGTACATAATCGCGCGCGCCACAAGATGCACTCAAACCTTACCTCTTGGTGCGCAGGCAGCGACGGAGGTGCGGTGGTCGCCTAACGACGAGACGTGGCTGTTCTGCTGCGGTTCCCGATCAAGCGTTCGGGATGTGCTGGGCGTGGCAGCCAGCGATCTTGTGGAAGACATCGGCGTCGGAGCCCTCCGCTGCGTTCGCTCGGCCACCAACGTGAACCACGCCCCTGTGGTGGGTGTCCGTGGCGCTCATGGGCCTCGCCTCGGCGATCTACTGCGAAGATCGTCTTCTACTTGAGGCCGTCCGCCGCGAAGTTCTACCACCCCATCGCGTCAACTTCTTCGCGCCGTGGATCGCTCGCTGCTTTCATCAAGGGCTTGCCGTGGCGGTGTGGGAGATCCACCACGCCGTGTGGTACTGCTCATGGCGCCCATCTTGTTCTCGAGCTCAAGATCTACGGCAAGGATGTTGGGCGGCGGCGGCGGCGCCCAAAGTGGCGAACCCCGCCCAACCACCGCGGCGGTCGTCGGCAACTTTGTTTCAAGACGCTCGGCGCCAGATGGGGCTCGGAGCTGCCCATCTTCTTCTTCGCCGTCGGTGGCTCACTACCTCGTGTTGTTAAATCACGCTATACCAGATCTCCCCACAAACGCAGCGGCTCCCAAGGAGCTCCACCGTGTTCTTCCTTTTTCGCCGCCACCCCGAGCGCCGCCCCATGGCTCGGGCCAGATCTGCGGCGAAGTTCAACTACTGGCGCCAAGATCGCCTACTTCATCGCGCTCTTCTTGTTCTTGTCCTTCGTAATACATGTGCCAATGTGCGACACAATTTCGTTCTAATCATCTAATGGTAGTGTGCTACCATTTGCCATGATAGGTTGTGCGTGTCAACTTCTTCAGAGGGTTCCGGTTTTCGCTGGCGTGGTGGGCCTACACGTTCCCGATGACGAGCGTGGCCATCGCGACGGTGTTGTACGCGTCGGAGGTGACCAACGTGCTGACGCGCACGCTGGCGGTCGGGCTGTCGGGGAACGCCGCCGTGATGGTCACGGGCGTGTTGGTGATGACCATGTACCACGCGTTCGTGCGCAAGGACCTGTTCCCGAATGACGTGTCCATCGCCATCACGCAGAGGAAGCCCAAGTTCAAGAAGATCTCTCATGGCGCCTCCGGTAATCGGCTCCGACATAAAGAGCTCGCCCTTCCATCTCCAAGCACGGCTCCAACTCCGACTCACTGTCATGGGACCCAGATTTGTCGCCCATACCATCAGATATACCGTGACTATTCCCTAAATCGGAGATATTGCACACATGTATATTTTTGGATCATATACATGTTAAGCATATAAGGGTATTTGTGGTATTTCCTATTGTTCTAGGGTTTAAACTTGCGCCCTTTTGTACCCTATATATATAGCCCATTGGGTCTAATCAATATACACACAATATTCATAACATAGTATCCGAGCAAAAATTAGGGTTAGGATTTGCTACCGCCTCCTCCTAGCCTCTCTCGTCTCATTCCGCCGCCCCGGAGGAGCAATCTCCACTCCCAGGGGTGGCCTCCTTCGGCTATCATCATCCCGGCGATGCTAGGCGTGATCGACTAAAAGCGCTGCCGTGGCTCACCTCTGGAAGGTCGACAAGGTCGATTTCTGCGTGTGCATCGGCACCTCAAGATCGTCTTCGGCGACATCGAGATTGGATTGTCCATTGCGGTCACCGCCTCGAGATCCATCCTCCTGGCTTGATCTAGGCTCGCTGTGTCATTGCCACCGCCGAAGCCGTTTTCATCGCCAAAGCCGTCTCCTATCCAGATCCGATCCGATCAGTCCTCTCTCGCGTGAGCCGCCTCGTCTTCATCGCCTAGACGTCGCTCGAGGAAGACGAATAATACAGACTTAAACCGTCTTCATCGCCTAGACTTCACAGTCCCGTTCTTTTTTGACTTGTCATTTGGATATTAAGATGGTCTCCGATACACACATTTTATTTTTCTTCTTCTAATTATATGTTAATAAAAGTTATTAAAAATATAATAACATGAAAGTATTTTTGATGACCAATCTAGTGATATCATTTTTGTTAGCTCTAATCTTGACATGCCGTTGAGTTCTGTTAGTTTGTTTGGATTGATACTGTTAGTTAGTTGGTTGTTAGGCACGCAGTTAGTTTGTTAGTTTGGATAAGCTAGAGTCTGTTGCATGCACGGAACTGCAGTTAGTTTGTTAAGAGTTACATTAGCTAGTAGCAACATGTAATCCTATAAATAATAAAGAAGTCAAGCCAAACAAATGAGAGGCTTTCCAATGCAAAGAAAAAATGTCTCGCCCTTTCTCCCGCATGTGATTCTACCAGATTGAGTGCGTGCATCCGTGTGCTTATGCGTCGCCCAAAGGCTCAGTATGTGTGCGTGTGCAAGCAAGCGACAACATGAAGCACATCATGTGATCGCTTCGCTTGGTTCCAATAAGTGGTATCGAGCAAGGTGCGAGGAGGCGAGGTGCAAGGAGAAGCTTGGCGCTGGCCGGCAGCATGAGGCTCGGTCGGGCGACGGCGGATCTTGCACTATGCCTCTGCGGCGCGGGCGGCGTGGCGGCGGCGAGGCGGCGGCTTTGGCGCGACATGACTTACGGGCGCAAGCAGCTCGACCTGTGGTCGCCGATGGCAGGAGGGGCGTGTGGAGCTAGGCAGGAAGGATGCGGCAAGAGATGCGGAGGCGCTGACTCCGTTTTTTTTCATGGGCCCGTCCTATGTAAGTGCACGTAGAGTGAGTCCATGCATGTTGTACACGTGAGTTCTTGTGTTAGATGTGTCCACGAGAAAGCGTGTGTCCAGAGTACTCACGTGTTCTCTTGTGTTAGTTGTGTCCACGAGAAAGCGTGAGTAATCAGGAGTGTGTAAGCTTCGGTCTGGTCTCTATCGCCGTCAAGTTGTGTCACCGGCGAAAGACAATTGGAGCTGAGGTAGAGGTCAAATCATTTGGCGAGGTGTGTCACCGGCGAAGAAGTGAAAGACGCCGAAGTTGTGTCACCGGTGGCATGGTCGACAAGTGGAAGGTAAATCTTCTTTGAGATGCGCGGAAGATCGACCTTTCAAATGCGGAGTAATCGAGTCCGTTGAGTTGAGTCTGGGATGTTGAGGAGGTGTGTTCGCCGTCCTGAGTTGAGTCTGGGACGTTGAGGAGGTGTGTTCGCTGTCCTGAGTTGTGTCCAGGATGTTGAGGAGATGTGTTCGCCGTCCTGAGTCGTTGTGTCTGGAATGTTGAAGAGGTGTGTTCGCCATCCTGTGTCGAGTATCAGTTGGGCAAGTCGTAGTTGAGACCGACTGCCGCAACAAGTTAGAGTCGGTGTGTCAAAATTAGGGAGGAAATTGTTAGCTCTAATCTTGACATGCCGTTGAGTTCTGTTAGTTTGTTTGGATTGATACTGTTAGTTAGATGGTTGTTAGGCACGCAGTCAGTTTGTTAGTTTGGATAAGCTAGAGTCCGTTGCATGCACGGAGCTGCAGTTAGTTTGTTAAGAGTTCTGTTAGCTAGTAGCAACATGTAATCCTATAAATAATAAAGAAGTCAAGCCAAACAGCTGAGAGGCTTTCCAGCGGCAAAGAAAAAAATGTCTCTCGTCCTTTCTCCTGGCATGTAATTCTACCTGTATTGAGTGCGTGCGTCCAGGTGCTTGCGTGCGTCCAGGTGCTTGCGTGCGTCCAGTGCCTGTATGTGTGCGTGTGCAAGCAAGCGACAACATGAAGCACATCATGTGATCGTTTTTTTCGGCTTGGTTCCAACAATTTTTATATCACAAATCCAATTACTTTTGGGCACAGTAGCCGTCAAAATTTTTAAAAATTAACTGTAGGCATCCTAAAACGACATCTACAATAGGAACGGAGTACTAGCGTCTAGCGCCATGGAATGCATTCAACGCCTACCTGCCCGGCCGCCGGCGTCGATATATACTCCTCGACCAGCAGCTCGTTACTTGTGAAGAGCTAGCTCTCTCATGTGATCGATAGGCTTCACTCATGTACTCCTCCTACTTACCAGTAGCTCTTCACTCGCAGTTGCATCTTTCTTAATTTTCTCCTAAGCAACTTCATCTCCCATCTCTCTGTCTCTTTTACTCTCATACTCCGGCCTCAGAGCTCGCAGTAGTGGTCAGCACGACGGAGCTAGCTTGGCCCAGCAGATACTGAAACCAAGGTATCACTACTACTGGTACTACTCCTCTGCATATGCATATGCATATGTGCATATATAATCATGGCATCCATGGCATGAGGCAGGGGATTTATGTTTTTTTCTTCTTTTCTTCAAGTGTTTGGTTTCTTTTGATGCGTTGTTGATAGGAAAGATAAAAGTATTCAGCAGTACTGATCGTGAACGATTTGTTATTTAATTAGTGTTTAGGACAGTAACGGCCGTTTTCCTGATGTGATTTTGTGTAGACAACACAGCTACGGCCGGGCTAGCTACTATTCAGGTTTGCCTAGGCCGGATTTATGGCTACATGCAGCCGTGCAGGCAGGGGTTAAAGTAAAACTGGTGCTGCAGATGATAAAACCGAAGAAAACTGCTACTACTAGATTTTGACAGGCTCATCCTGGTTAGTTTATACTCAACTTTATACTACTACTAGTACTGCTACTGTGCTACTCTAGCACTTTATCCTTGGAGAGATTTCTAAGCTTAAGCTCTCAAATTACTTAAGCTTAAGCTCTCTCAGTTCTCAAACAAGTCAGTTTATGAATGGCTCATTGAAGTACTACTAGTATAACACTGCGTAATCAAGCATGTTTTGGATCCTACCATCCATGTTCCGATCGAACTGTCTATTATCCAAAGTTGTCAATATCACGATCCTAGGTGGAATCATTTTTTGTCAAATAGTATAGGATCATAGGATTAGATCATAGAATCACGATTCTACAGATTTTTAGAAGTATCTATATTTTATATAAAGATCGAATTAATTATGTTTTCATACATGCAAGACTACAATAGAATTTTTGATTTTTTAATTTTAGTTTCATAAATTTAGGCACACTTATTCATTTTACATGCGATTAAGTTTTTTAAAAACTTTTTAATTATTTTTAGTAAACTAATCATTTAAAATCCAATATATTAATGCCAATACTTTTTTACCTTGGAAAAACAAGTAAACAACAAAAACAAAGCAAATTAAATTATTGTGATTTAAATTACTATAGGTAAAATAGAATTTTATATCTTCGATATAGTTTGTTATCGGGATCATGATCCTATCCGATCCGGCAACAATCTGTCGACGATCGAATCGCCGATCTTACGAAAATAAACGAGGAAAATGACGTGGAATATCCTGGAATGGAATGGGGGTCGCTCTTTATTGATATGAACTGGATTTACAAGATGTGGCTAAGTACTACCTGAATTACATGAATGGAGGAATGTTTAGCCCGCAATCGACTTAGAATATGAGTCTAAGACCGATTATCTAGCTTCTAATTCCACCGCTTAGGCTTCGGCATATCTTTGCCTTGGCCTTGTTTTGTGTGTCGCCTATCGTCTCCCTCTTGTCCTATTCTTTGTCTCTTGTGCTTCACCTTTAAATAACTTCCAAGAGGTGGCGATTACTCGGAGAAGACGCCCTCGTGAAGCGTTACGATTGGTTTGAGCGGTAGAGAAGTTAGCAATGTGCTAACTTCCTTGCGTTGTTTGTGAAAAGCTTAACCGTAGGGTGGTTAATAATCGTCTCGAGGTTGTACCATCGCATGGTTTGGAATTATAACACGTGTTCCATTCATCATACGATAAGAAATACCATTCGATAATTTTACGGCGGTTATCCGGTCGGGATTAGGCACAAAGCCTCATCCGACTGTGGTACCCATTAAGTAACCTTCGAATACTAACGACTGTGGAGGTCGTTAGTCTTAGGGTTACGACCATGAAGACGTATGGTCTTTTATTATGCATTTAAAATAATACATAGAGGTTTTAATCCTCGTCACTAGCCCCGAACTTTAAATGAACCGGTCGAGCATATACCTTTTCCCGATGAAATCGTATCGCGTAGAACCCATTTAATGTCGTGGTATACTGAAAGTGATCTGTGTTCACTTTAAAGTTGAGAACTTGCCTTGGGAAACGAAGAGTTCCTCTGTCGCTTGAACAAAAAGAAGCTTTTTGTCGCTTGGACTTTGTGGAATCCTTCAAAGTATCGGAAGGTTATAAGATCTCCTCTCATTTGGGCTCTTAGAATTTTTATGCTTCCGTAATCCCTTCGATCCCCTTTAGCTTTTCGCCAAGAAATCCTCCGAGTCTTTTCTGTTCTTCCGACCACAAAATCTCCAACTTTTGCTACTCATCCTTGAGGATTTTCGCCATGTCGGAGCAGATTACAAAGTGGTTGCCTTGAATTGGGCAAGAAAAACTCGAGGCCTTGAAGCAGATGGGAATGCTCCCAGATAGGAATCGATTAATTGGAGACCCATGATCGGAGAGCATTTTTCGAGCCGTGAAGATGGCGAAATTCCTGTTTTTCTTGCCTACATCGAATGTGGGCTGAGACTACCGGTACACAAATTCCTCCTCCGCGTTCTTGAATTGGTGAATTTGGCCCCAAATTCGATCGCAAATATTAGTATTTTCGTATATTTGTGCGAGGCATACCTGGGAATACAACCGAACTTGAAGCTCTTTAGTTATTTCTACCGCATGGTGATGGGAAAATCATGGCAAAATCTGAGGCGCTCCCGGGAATGCACATTGCGTCTTCATGACGGGAAGGCCGATGAGTACATCTTCATGTCTGTGAAATCTTCGTGGTCGTCGTGGAAAAGTCTTGGTTTTACATGACGGTTACGAAGACGATGGCCTCTACTACGGAACTAGAGCAAGTGAAAACTCCAAGTGGAAGGAAACCAGAAGAAGACAGGATAGTCAAGAGATGGGCGGATGCCATCTATGACTTGCAGTCGAGGCCCGACCGTGGCATGTGGTGAAGGATTTCACCTTTCGCCGATTAGCCCATTGAAGCTCAGGACTCATTCCCCGCTCCGTGCCTTGATCGTGATGAAGCTACCTCGGAAGGTGGTAAGTCTTTGAGATAAATTCGATCGGTATTTTGATTTGATTAATGTATTACCTTAAAATCTGTCTATTCTTCCTTCATTAAAGCTCTTTCCGGGAAATTAGAGATCGAGTCAAGATGATCTCGTCTGGGGAGCCTGGAGAAAAGGTCAATGCCCCAAGATCTTAGCCAGAACTCCTATTGAAGGAGACGGCAAGGCTTAAGGTAATTTAATCAAAATTCCTTTTACCATGTGTATACATATATTCCACCAGATTTCCAATTGTGCTCTACTTTTGCAATCGGTCGGATTGCGAATCATACAATCTGGTGAGGATCAACGCCCCACCTTAGTTCCGACCGAAGTCGTGCCTCGAGGCACTTGAAGGAGATGAATCCTCGAGGTAATAGAACATTTGGAATCATATATGTACGAATTTTTTAGATAAAGGATTTCTTCACCCAATCAAATTTGTTCTTTGATTTAGGTGGATAAGTTCGAGGCCCGCATGAGAATGTAGCTGAGGTCAGAGACTCAGAGTGGTCGTGCACGACCTTACGGTTGTTCTTGAAACAAGCGATCCGAAGATTGATGAAACCACTCCTCCCACCGGATAGTCGGGAATGCGGTCCTTGATGAACTGGTCGAGGACATAGCTTCCGACATCTTGTTGGAGGATGTGAGGTTCAACAAACCTTCTTTGGTCCGTAACCGGCAAAATTGGAGGAGAAGAAAAGGAAGGCTAGCGGCACGATTTCTCTCTTGCGCGTTTGAGTCAAATCCGGAGATTAACAAGGTATGTACAAATGAAAGTGGTCGATAAGTATGTACCTCTAATAATTCCTTGATGATTTGATACTTTGAACTTCCCATCTTCGGTTTGCATAGGTCTTCTAGTGTTCGGTCGTTTCCCACTGTGTTCTTCTGAGGACACGCACTGTGGAAGTTCATCAGAGCACTTCTCGGGACAAAGTTCCCGAGGAAATAGTGGTCGAAGAAGCCCCGAAGCGGTGACAAGGGCAACGGTTGAGTTGGATCCTTTGGTGATTGAAACCCTTCGTGGAGGTAGATGCCTCGAGAGGTCTCAACAGTTCCGATCATCGTTGATAACCCTTCTCAACCTAACAAGTTCCTTTTCGCCCCGATTTATCGAGGATAAGGAGCTTGATGAGGCGTGGCGAAAGTATCGGATACTCAACTCAAGATGCACCGATTTGATTTTTGCTTTGGTTATAATGACCGTGCAATTCGGATAAGTATTCTCGACCCGACTTCATAGCTCTTCTTTAAAAAGTTTATAAGAAACTTAAGAAAGAGAACGCTATTTGTGTAGCATTTGGTCGAGAACTTTCTTTGTGATCGGAGGATGACCCAATGAGTTAAGGACTTGGAGCAAAAGCACCGAGTTGGAAAGTAAGAACTTTTCCCTTTTAACTTTTGTTTCTTCTTCAATACTTTGCTCCTCTACAATTATTCTCCTTATCGTATTCGATAGATCTGGAGAAAATAAAAGAGGAGGTTGTGGAGAAAGCCAAGGCAGCTCTTCTTGAAGAAGAAATAAAGCTAAAGATCATCATTTGTCAAGCAAGTTGACTAAAGACCGGTTGATCGTGAAGCAACGACCAAATATGAAACATTAGCAAAACAAATGAAGGTAATATGTCGTAAGCTTGATTTTTCCTTCACTTATGCTTGTGTTCATTAACTCGATTTGTTTTTGCAGAGCAAACGCAAATCTTGAACAGAGTAAAGAAAACTCGAAATTTGAGCGGGATAAGGAGGGCTCTTGCTCAAAATATTGATGAAAAGATTCATGCTTTGAACAAGATGATCTTTGATATGGGATCGATCAAGCCTGCCTTCCTTAGGAGATCCAATAGAGAAAATGAACTATTTGGGTCAACTTCTAGAGGACCTTAAAGTTCTGCTCAAAACTACTCGGATTTAATTATGCCTGTGCCCTAAAAGCAAGCGTTGCAAGTGGAGTTAGTTTTGCTTTGGCAAACTGAAAGCTTCCGACCCTCCATAGATCTCCAAGCTGTTAAAGATGACTTCAATCGCCCACTGAGGAGGCGACCAAGTTCATGGAAGAACTCGGGCCACTCGGAGATATAGTTGTAGAGGAGATGGAGGTCTAATCTCGACAAACAAAGAGTTAGGCCGAATATTTCTTAGAGTAGGTTCTGCAAGTGTAAAAATATTTGAATATCTATGAAAACTTACCTTTTATGTTATTGACAAAGCTTTTGTTTATCCTGCTTGACTTTTTTAAAATTCTCAGATATTTCCTAGCCCCTAACGCTTGATAGTAGAAGAACGCATCGCATGCACAGGAGCCAAGAAAGAGAATAAAAAGAGGTCATAACCATGTATGTGAGTTTTTGAAGGTATGTTTGGACATGTAAGACAAAAGCGATCGCTAAAAGATTAGGAAATCAAATGTGGTCGGGACAACAGATGATTTCGACTAGTTATAGATCTTTGTTTGTCATAATGGAAATACCAATCAAAAACACTATATATGGTCGGAAAAAGACTTTGTCAAACTTGACATAAGAAGAAATGCAAATATGTATGCAACAAATTATAAGTGAACTTTGTTTATATCTATTATCCCATAATCTGGTCGGAACTAATGCTAAGACCTGAAGGCATACGACACATTTCTTGAAACGTGTTCAAATTCTGTATCCGATTGGTAGCGAGGATCGAAGAAAAGAACCGTCGCTAGGAAGCTCCTTCCAGCAAGGTGACCACGTGTAAAAAGGAGAGACTTCGACTAGGAGGCTTTCCGTGTCCCGACCGAGCTGAGACAAGAATAGACCAGAATCTTAAAAGAATGAAGCATAATCTTCAGAATCGTAAGCATATCATTCATGAGATAGTTAGTTGTGTGGCGCTCTTATTACTCATTTTCTTTGAGAAAAGAGTGTAGTCGCGCGTGGGAATCATTTGAAGAAAATGCTCACGACTAGGACCATAGAGTATCAGAGATCCTCAAAAAGGATATCGAGAGAAAAATGTCTTCTCCCACTGCACTAACAATAATAAACCACTGTAATGTAGGTGTATATATATAAGCAAAGTTGCACTTCTTAATTAATTAATGAATTTAATGAAATTGAAATAGAAAGAAATGAAAGAATGAAAATTAAACATAGAACTTACGCAATTGATCGATGTTCCAAGAATTTGACAAAATTTGCCCATCGACATAGCCATCAGACGGAACCCGATCGGGTTACTTCGATTACAAAGTAAGGATCTTCCCATTTAGGAGAAAGTTTATTGCGATTTGTTTGGCTCAATTTTTTCGAGAACCGGATCACCTACAAGAAGATCGCGAGGTCGCACCTTACGACTATGGTACCTTCGCATGGCTTGTTAGTAGACCGCCGATCGCATAAGGGCTTGGTTTCGCTGTTTCAAGGAAATCGACGCTGCCGAAGTCGTTGCTCATTCTCGATCATTTTCGTCAAAACGATCGACCGAAAGCGAGCCAATTTTGAGTTACGAGGAAGCATAGCTTCAAAGACCATAAACAAAAAAGAATGGAGTTTCACCGGCCGCGACGATCGGTCGGGTTCGAACGCCCATAACACGTAGGGAAGTTCTTAACCAAGCGCTGACCGCTTGATTAATCGGTCAATACTCGGCGCTTGATCCTCGCATAAGGATACCATTAGCCGCTCAACCGCTCCATTGCTCGAGGATGTGCAATGTAGCAAAATGAACTTTGACACCAAGTTCATCGCGAAATTCTCGGAATTGATCGCCGAGAATCGGGAACCATTGTCTCGTGATGATACGATCGGGTACACCAAATCGCGTGATCACATTTTTCAGAGAAATCTCTTAGCGGCCTCGCTTGTTATTTTAACGATCGCTCGGCTTCAATCCATTTTGTAAACGTGTCAATCATGACGAAAAGGAATTCAAGCCCCGGTGCTCTTGGGAAAGGTCCCGTAATGTCCGATCCCCAAGTTGCAAAAGGCCAAGAAAGAGGAATTGTTTGTAAGGCTTGTCTTTGGCCGATGTACTTGTCGACTATGAAACCGACATTGTACACACTTCATCACAAGCTCTTTTGCATCATGAAGGGCGTTGGTCAAGAATAGCCTTGCCTAAGGCTTTACCGACTGTGGTTCTCAGAGGAATGGTGTGCTCCACGACACCTTCATGGATTTCGGTTAGCAAACTAATGCCATCCGCTTGAGATATGCATCTCATCAACACTCCATGAGATCCTCGTTTATACAAGGTACTTTCGATTAGAGTGTATGATTTGGCTTTTCGTGCTATAATGATCGGCCTCTACATCATCTTCTCGAATTGTGTCATGTCAAGATAATTGTAGATCGATGTCATCCAGCCTCTACCTTGATCGTGTAAATACCAATCGTCAACAACTCTGTGGAGCATCCATGTTTCCTTGATTAGTTTGTTCAACTTGCAAAGAATCATGTATGTTCTCGGAAGGCTCAACTACCGAGGGTGAATTGAGTTGCTCGAGAAAAACTCCGGCGGGACGGCCGACCTCGTGGAGGCCATCCGCGCTAACCGGTCCGCCAGAAAGTTTTCCTTTCTAGGAATATGTTGATCTGAAAACCAAGAAGTGCTTTTGAAGCCAGTACTTCCGCCAGATAAGATGACATCTTGGTACTAGAGCATTGATACTTTTCCCCACTTGATTCGCTACTAGTTGAGAATCGCCTTTCACTAGTAATTCTGCGAATCCCGAGTTTAACGAGTCGCCGAGTCCCGCCAAGAACCTTCATATTCTCGCCACATTATTGGTGGCGGAAAATTTAACCGATGGCGACTTGATGTGTTCGCCAAGGGGATATCAAGACCACTCCACCCCGATCCTTGTAACATCAAGGAACCGTCGAATACATTGTCCACTGTCGTGGTGTTCGTACTCGGGTCCTTGGGTGGGTTCGAGGTTTGTCCATTCGCAATGAATTCCGCTATTGCTCGACTTTATTGTTGTTCGTGAAATGAAATGGAGATCGAACGCCCTAGCTCGACCGCCCATTTGGCTATTCGTCCCGATGATTCCTGCTTCAAGGACTTGACCAAGGGATATCCGGTAGGTACGACCACTTTGTGGGCTCGAAGTAGTGCCTTAGCTTCCTTGAAGACATAAGGAGGCCATAGAGTAACTTTTGTACCGTGGGTATCTTTCCTTGGTCCATGTAAGACTTCGCCACGTAATAGACCGGTCGTTGGATATTATCCTTTCTACAACCAAGACGCCGCTAATCATGCTCGTAGTGTTGTCGCCACGTAAATTAGCAATGTTTCTCCGGCCTCGGAGAAACTAAAACCGGTACTTGTAAGGTACTTTTTAAGTTCCTCAAAGGCATCGCTTGCCTCTTTACTCCACTCAAAACTCCCATGTTTCCAAGAAGTTTAAAGAAAGGTAATCCTTTTTCCCTAATCTTGCTATGAACGACTTAACGCCGCCATACACGGTTAGTTTTTGGACTTCCTTCTTCGTGGTGAGGGCGATTCCGTCGATGACCGCAATTTTGCCGGATTTGCTTCAATACCTCTAGCCAAACTAGGAAACCGAGCGGCTTTTTCAGTGAAACTCCGAACACACACTTTTTCGGATTTAACTTGAGGTTATGTCTTCTCAAGTTATTAAAAGTTTCTTGTAAGTCAGGAATGTGGTCGCCAGCGTTGGTGGTCTTTACGACCAGATCGTCAACATAAGCTTCTAGATTCCGACCGATTTGTGGACTAAAAGTTTTTTGCATCAACCTTTGAAAAGTTGCACCAGCATTTTTGAGACCAAATGGCATCTTAATATAACAGTAAGTACCATATGGGGTGATGAAGGAAGTTTTCTCCTCATCTTCTTTACACATACTAATCTGGTGGTACCCTGAATACGCATCTAAAAAACTTAGTAACTCGCACCTGTAAGTAGAGTCTACTAGTTGATCAATGCGGAAGGGAAAGTCATCCTTCGGACAAGCTTTATTAAGATCTCAGAAAGTCGATACACATTCGCCATTTCCCATTATTTTTCCTAACCATTACAGGATTAGCAAGCCACTGTGGGTGGTCGACTTCACGAATAAATCCTGCCTGGAGAAGCTTGTCAATCTCCGACTAGATTGCTTCCTTCCGATCGGGTGCAAAACGTCGAAGTTTCGCTGATCGGTTTTTATCGGCCGAGAGCAAGCATGCTCGATCACCTCCGGGGACTCTGCATATCGGACGCTTGCCAAGCAAACACGCCTTGATTTGCTCGGAGGAAGGAGACGAGCGACTCTTCCTATTTAGGGTCGAGTCTTGCCCCGACCGTAATCTTGCGCGGTTGATCTGGTTGTCTCGACCCATGTGACGACTTGACGCTGTCCGAGAAGCGCTTTTGTCGAGTAGTACCTCCTTGGTCCGGTCGGATGGTTTGGGCGTCATCTTTGGCTTCGAGTGCTTGACTCGCATGGGAGACGGATTAACCTCTCGGTCGGAAGTTCATCAACCAAAGGCAAAGGATTTCGATCGCATACGTAAGCCATTTTCGATCTCCTCAATTGTGATGACTCCTTCGCCCCGCATTTTCAAACTTTGATAACCGTAATGCGTGGCTATCAAGAATTTTGCTAATGCCGGTCGACCGAGGATTCCGCTAGGCGCGGATTCAAGTTTACTACATCAAACGGGATCTTCTCTGCTCAAAATTGTCGTTTTCCAAACGCCACCAGAAGGAAACTTGTCCTATCGGTTTAGCGGTAGAACCCTAACTATGCCATGAAAAGCATATTTCATGTGTTTCACCTTTGACATAGGGACTGTGATTTCTTCTAAAGCTCCTACAAATAATATATTCAAGGAACTACCCCATCCACTAAGACCCGATTAACCCGACAATTATTAATAGTTGGTTCAACGACGATGGGGAACCTACCCTACGAGTCGATGGGATGGTGCGATCGTCTTTGTTGAAGGAAATTATGTGTCCGACCACTTCGAGTGCTTGATTACGGTTGGAGATTCGACGAGGTTGACCTCCGCTCCATGGCCTTGAGATGACGTCCGACTCAGATGAAGAAGATCCTCCAAAATCATGTTGATTGTGTGTTGGGGATCCCTGGTACTCCATCTCCTCGCCGCCATCCTTGTCCTTTTGGAGCTCGTTTCTCCATGTTCAGATTGCTCGAAATGGTCCTTACCGCATAATAATCCTCCGTTTCTTCGCCAGACACGACAGCGCAGATCATGCCTCGTCACCGTGAAGTGGACACCACTTCTTATTCGTCTCGAATCCTTCGGCCGAACTTTTGCTTTGCTTCGACCAAGATAGTCCTTCTTGCCCTTCCCGATCTTGTGCGAACGGCGAGGACTTCTTTGTCGCTTCTGGTGCGGTTCTTTTTCTTCTTGAGAGACTTCTTGTTCTTTTTCTCCTGCTTGTCCGCACCGGCAGGGAATCTTGTCTTCCGATCGATGGCTTCACACCACTCGATTGCTTCACTAGCGATGACATATTTGTCCGCCATATCAAAAAGCTCAACGGTTGTTCTTGGAGGGTTCATTGCTATGTCCTCCGTGAAACCGCCGATTCCTTAGACCTGCTTTTAAAAGCCCGAATAACAGAGGACTCTGCGACGGGTATAGAGTTACTTAACCTGGTGAACCTCTTGATATATTGACGAAAGTCTCATCGATCCTCGCCGGATTCGTGGAGATCGTCCTCCTTCCTGGCGGTCGACGCACTCGAAGTTGGCAATCCAAGATCACAGAGTTGTTCCTAAGTATATATGGATCCGACCGTAAGTTTAACAACCACGAACAAGGCGGACCCTTCGAGCACGGTGGGTAAATAGTTGGCCATTACATTCTCATCGCCACCAAAGACCTCGATAGCGGTGGTATATATTTGGAGAAATTCCAATGGGTTTTGAGTTCCATTGAATTTGTCCAAGTTGGCTTGGCCGAACAAGCTAGGCTAACTGCTGACTTGGAGCCCGCAGAGAAGGCTCGACAACCCGTGATTGATTCATGGCGTCTTCTCCGAAGGTGCGGATTGTGTCGGCCGGAGACCGATCCCTAGGATTGAGCGCTGAACTCCGGTGTACCGATCCGCCGTGGACGTTGATATGATGTCCACGATCGCCCACTTGGTTCAAACGATGTCGGAGATCGTTAGGTCCTAGTGGTGGTTCTTGTCGACGCAGGGGGAGTATCCTCTTGAAATAGCCTTCTCCTCGTGACTCCTTGGTCGGAATCGCCGAGGAGGTCTTGGTATCGATCGCTCTCGGTATGACCGTCGTTGTCCCCTCACCGAGGAGGAGCGTTGGGACGAAGTCCTAGTCGACTTCTGAACCCTCTGTTCTCGATACGCCTGCTCACGCATGGTCTGCATTGGAGAATTTCGGATACCGACCTACGAGTTGTATTAAAATTAGGCGTTTCGCTAGAGCAGGATCGAATTATTTAACATGTTTTGAATACGCCGCAAGTTTTGTACGCCATCAAGGTCTCGTGGTTCATCTTGGTCATAGGTGTACGCCGTCGAACCTTCCCCGACCTTCGGATTTGGTCGATCCCCGCTACCACTCTGGGGGCAATGCCAAAGTAGTTAACCGATTGACGCCGATTAGTTCCGCTGCCTCCGGAAGTTGGTGCTTGACGGCCCGGATCATCTCTAACAACACGTGATGGCGTGGTAGAGAGTGTAGGACCGCAGGGCATCTTGATCTTCATCTCCGATCGCTGACCTCGTGCTTCCAAAGATTGATCTTCCGATGAGCTTCCATCATAACTAATGGAGAGCTTGTCGCTTCGCGCGAGAATCTTCCACGATGGAGATCGGTCGGAGATGAGCACTTCTAAGGTCTTTCACCGATCCGACGAACCGCCGATCGATGTCTTGGCGTGATCATCCCCACATGGCCTACGCATGGAGGTTTCATCGACATCGCTATCAGTGACGGCTGACTCGGAATTGCCGGTCAAGGAGAGTATCTTTCACCATGATTTCATCAATGGTATAGAGTTTTCCGGTGATGGAGCTGAAATTTCTTCACTGCTTTCACGGCCGAGAAGACGGGCTTGAAGAGATCCTCCGCATTCAATCGGTCGGAACGGCGGCGGTTCTCTGGTTGCGCCACCGTAGTGGCGGCGCAAGATCTTCATCCATCCGATCAACTCGCTAACGTCGGCGACGCGAGCGAGCGTGAGGAGGATGAGGAGGATGACTCGCCATTTTCTTCCATAGCGGATACATCCTTCCATGTCGAGGTTGGCGAGTCCGCCAAATCGAACCGATTTTCCTCATCCCAAACTCCGCATAGTCGCATGAGCGATTGCGAGTTTTTGGGCGAGGATTTTCTTGAGCGAAAAGAAAAAACTTTCTTCAGAAACTTACGCCTTCTTCCCCACGGACGGCGCCCGGTTGTCGACGATCGAATCGCCGATCTTACTTAAAATAAACGAGGAAAATGACGTGGAATATCCGGAATGGAATGGGGGTCGCTCTTTATTGATATGAACTGGATTTACAAGATGTGGCTAAGTACTACCTCAATTACATCGAATGGAGGAATGTTTAGCCGCAATCGACTTAGAATATGAGTCTAAGACTCGATTATCTAGCTTCTAATTCCACCGCTTAGGCTTCAGGCATATCTTTGCCTTGGCCTTGTTTTGTGTGTCGCCATCGCTCTCCCTCTTGTCCTCGTTGTTTGTCTCTTGTGCTTCACCTTTAAATAACTTCCGAAGAGGTGGCGCATTACTCGGAGAAGACGCCCTCGTGAAGTGTTACGACCGGTTTGAACGGTAGAGAAGTTAGCAATGTGCTAACTTCCTTGCGGTTGCTTGTGAAAAGCTTAACCGTAGGGTGGTTAATAATCGGTGTCTCGTGGTTGTACCATCGCATGGTTTGGAACGATAACACGGTTCCATTCATCATACGATAAGAAATACCATTCAAGAATTTTACGAAGCGGTTATCCGGTCGGGATTAGGCACAAAGCCTCATCCCACCAGGTACCCATTATAACCTTCGAATACTAACGACCAGGAGGTCGTTAGTCTTAGGGTTACGACCATGAAGACGTATGGTCTTTTATTATGCATTTAAAATAATACATAGAGGTTTTAATCCTCGTCACAATCCTAACTATCCTAACACGATTATATGTGATCCTACCTTCAGGATCACGATTCTAAGAAATTTCGATTCATATACCGATCCGTATTATTTTAGCTCCGTGAGATCGTAGGATTGTACGATCTGTGTCACGATTTTGACAACCTTACTATTATCTAGACCGCCTTCGATGATACAATTATGATTATAGTTCTTAGAAAAGTTCCTTCAAAAAATGTGATTTGTTTCGGCACGAGTCTTAGCACCACTTGCTGGATCTATACATGCACCTTTTTCAGAAACTTAATCAAGTACAGTAATATTTAAGTCAAAGACTGTGTTGGAGCCTGGTCATGAATCACGATGCCTCATCATTCCCTATCATTCCTCCCAACCGAATCAGCGAGCAACCATGCAAATCCACACTTGCAGCATCACCACTTGCGGCAGTGCGTATCATGCTTAAGTTCAGGAAATAGGACGCCCATTTCATACTCACGGGAGTATGTACTCAAGTTCAGGAAATAGGACGCCTATTTCATACTCATGAGAGTATGTACTCGTACTTTCAATATACCACTTAAATAAATAAATTATATTTCTTTATCACTTTAAATATACTTAAATATTAATTATAAAATACCCCAATGCGACTTGATTGAAAAAATTAGTGAATCCTTTTTTCTTCTCTCAGATACCATTTTTCATATATAAAAGAAGTATATACAAAATTTTGTTATAAAAAGTGGACTTTGATGAATTTTTTATGGAGCTCACTTTGGGGTATTTTATAATCATTATTAGAGTACACTCAAATTGATAAAATGTGTCATCATATGGTTTAAATGATATATGAGAATGTTGACGATCGAGTTGACGATCTTACTTAAATAAATAGAGAAAATGACAAAGCGCTCTTGGGAAAGAATGTGTTTGTTCTTTGTTGCAATGAACTGGATCCTTTACATGGGGTGCTTTCGATAAGGCAAAGGACTAGCCCTAATTACACTTGGTGTCTCGATTGCTATGCTATTGCTTCAATCTCCAAATGTTGTGAATCTGTCTTCGATGTTGTCCAGATCTCCTCTAATTGTCATCATCCGCCTTTAAATACAAGTGAAAGGGTGGATTACTCTCAACGATCAACTTATCAACAGAAGGGGGCACGATAATGATTTGTCTCTTATGATTGTCTCTAAAGACTCCAACTCATTTAGAGACAATCTTAGAGACAACATCTCCAACAATTTATCTATAAAGTCATTTATTTTCAACACAACTTCTCTCCTTACACACTCACCATCACTAGCCACATCGGCCGGGCAGGGCGCGAGCAGGGAGTACGTGTCGGGGTCCTCGGGGACGGGCGGCAAGGCCCACATGTGATTCAAGGACGCGAGGACACACCGAGAACACGGCGAGGAGGCGCCACTGCCATGCCGTGGCGGCCTCAAGGCGCGGCAAGTGTGGCGACCCAACCCTAGGGCACCCGAGAGGTCCTCCCAGATCTCCTAGACGCCCTTAGGACCTCCCAGAGGTCCCAGAGCACCTCCCGAGGCTCGGGTAGGATTCGCCTCTGGGGTACCAATCGAGTCTCCGCAGGCCACTCGAGGGTACCACTGGGGAGCAGGAGTCACGGGAGATCCTCTCACTGCCATGGCCAACTCAGAGAGGTCATAGGACTGACTCGAGGAGGTCGTGAGGCTTGAGGGATCACCTGTGATTCCTAGCGTGAATCGAGCTAGTCCCAAGGATCTCAAGCTAGCTCTTCACAAAGATACAAGAATGGTAACATCCACTTACATAACTTTATTTACAACATAACAAAGGAGTTGTTTACAAAAGGTGGCCTTGGACCAAAAGCAAGCTTACAAAAGAGCGGAAACAGACGCCTATCCACTATACCACAGTGCAAAATGGGTGGAGGGCACAACCTACTCGCCCCGGTCCTCTTCTTCACCATTGTTGTCTCTCGATAGAATTTTCATTGGGCAAGAGTGAGCACTACCATCGTGCTCGCAAGTCACACCTGTGGAATAACAAAATGACATGCATATATGGATATACAAAAGAAGGCATAATATGGTTGCTTTGCATAAAGCCAAGTTTCTTTCAATTACAATTACTAAGTTCCAAGGCAGGTTTTTAATAGATAAAATCCTTTTCAAACATTTGATTTTCAGTTGATAGCATTCATCAACAAGTTGGTGAAGGATACCTCCGTCGAAAGGCTCCTCGCCTAAAGCCCATGGGATAGAAATCCCAAATCAGTTTATTAAACATTTTAGGAACCCAAATTCAACATCTAACTCGAGTGGCACGCCAAGATGTCCATGACCATGACACGGCTATTCAATAGATGTACACTCGCAGAGGTTGTGCACTTTACCCACATGATATGATTCCTCTAGTTTATCCCAGATCCGTCGATGCCACCTCTCACTACCAAAGGTAAGAGGTCTAGAGTTCATGACAAAGCCTTTAAAATGCATTGTCCCACCATGCCTCTCCTTGCTAAGGTTTCGCCTCCTTTGGATTCAACTCCGCAGGATCTGGGCCCCCTCTTGCACCAGTGGAAACATAGGTCATAAAAGACCATTTTGGCCATAGAAGACCTCCCACTCCTCCAATTGGATCAACTGCGGTGGATGTTCTGCAAATTACTTAGCTAGGTCCCACACCCCATACTAGAGACATGTGGTTGCACGGTTTTGGCATAGCCCATCATAGGCCTAGCATTGGCGACTCAAAGACCGGTCCTCAACTGACTTGGGCGACAATCACAAACCCTTGGACCTCCACCTTATCCAGGATAGAGTCCGTGCATAAACCTTGCACCAACCAAGCAACCGATTCGCCCAAACCTAAATCAATTTTCATTTTCTTTGCTTCCCCAACAATATTTTCACACTCCCATGACATCCCAATGCCATGGTTAAAACATTTTAAACAGTATTTGGTCATGAAGGTAAAGATTTCCCAAAGCAAGTACTTATGGTCTAAGCAAGTCTAAGCATTCGGTTTTTCAATTGCTCCTGGTTCACACTAATGTACAATCCAGGTTTTGTCTAAGGTGACAACAGATTGGGTTCAATGTCAACAGTGGCCATACAAAGGAAGTAGGCATAGCTATGTGTTTAAAGATAGGCATTGAAATAACTTGGTAGAAGTAAGCATGCATTATACTTTGAAATTGAACATAAGTAGATTGAAATACTGGGTGCAATATGATCAAGAGCATGACTTGCCTTGCTCACCGTCTTGAGAGTCTTCTTCTTGGTGCTCTCACGCTCCTCGGTGCCTTCACGCTCTATACGAGAGAAAAGAAGACAACTCAAACCACATTCTAAATAAAGAGCCAAAAGAACTTTTAAAAGAAACTCCAAAACTCAACCCACAGAATCAACTTATAATCAAAATAGGTTCTTTGGGAGAGGTCCCAACTTCATCGGGAGAGGTCGAATGAGGAAGGTCCTCACGGAAGACCGGAGGCGGCTCTAGCAATGCATCAAGAGGACAATGCGTCTTGCCGGTTCCAGAGAGGTGATCTCAAGTCAAGCCATGGAGTTCCAAAGAGAATCCAAAGGAAGAGGTCCCGAAGGACACAACCTCTTATGGTGGTGACAAGAACAAGAACAACAAGAATATACAAGGAAGCTTACCAAAGAATAAGAAGGAGGTGACGGTGAAGGGGAGGTCGAAGGCAATCAAGGCGGTTGAGGTCAACGCCCAAGCTCCCCGCCGAGCCTCCAATGGTGTTAATACGATGAAGAGAAGTCTGCTGGCGATGTTCTTGGCAACAAAGCTCTCCAGAAGCCACTGGGTGTGAGCAATAATGTTGAGTGTGTGAAAAAGGTGGCAATGGAGGGCTCCCGGGACTAGTTATAGTCAAAGGAAGTGAAAAGACCGCTCAATGCGTACATGATTTGGTGAGTATGAAAAATAGGCAAAAGGTACGGGGATGGCAAACGAAAATATTAGAGGACATTGTGTACTGTTACGGGAGGAGACTAGAAAAGACTCCAACAGTGCCACAGAATGACCCCATACAATGGATGCAAACCATTGCATGGCCGCATTTAATGTGACAATACATGCATTAAATGCTCATGGTACCAGTGTGGCGGGTAAACATAAAATAGATAAGCCTGGCAGGTGGGACCAGTCAAATCTAGAAATAGTTGGGTCAAAAGGGAAGGTCCTGACAGTTGGATCTCCAGAGAGGAGGTCCAACGGCCAAGAGTGAGTGCTAACGGGGAGGTCCGCGTGGTAAGAAGAGAACCTCACCCGCAAGGGAGGTCTAGAGCTGTAGGATCAAATCCAGACGGGAGGTCCGAACGGTTAGGATCTCCGAGGGGAGGTCCTAACGATCAGGTCTGCCAACGAAGGGAGGTCTGGACGGTTAAGATCTCCAGGGGGAGGTCTTAACGGTCCAGATGTTCAAAGAGGAGGTCTGGGCATGGGGAGGTCCAGACATACATGGAGGAGGTCTACGCGACAAGAGGTTCTAACAACCAAGATCCGATGAGGGGAGGTCCTGGCTGAGGGGATCCTTGCAAAAAGGAGGTCCTGACTGGTAGGATCTCACCAAGAGGGAGGTCCTATCAGTTAGGCTCTTATGAAGGGAGGTTCCACGGGCTCAAGGAGGTCTAAAGGACTGCGTCGACAAGGGGAGGTCCTGATCGCTAGGATCTCCACAATGGGAGGTCCTGGCGGTGAGGATCTCAATATAGGGGGTCCTAAAGGTTCGGGAGGAAACCCACGGAGATCAGGGGTTCCCATGTTAAGCGAGTAAGGAGGTCCAATGGATGGGGAGGTCCAAAGGACCCGAAGTCGAAGGGAGGCCTAAACATATAGGCACGGTTTAACCAAGAGGAGGTCTAGACCTAAGGAGGAGGTCTGAACCAAAGAGATTCGAACCAACAAAGAGATCCAAAGAGATCTATAGCTCAGAGAGAAAGATCTGGACATAAGGGCACGTCCAATTGAGAAAAGGTCTGAGCCCCCAGCGGAGGTCCAACTTCAAAGACCACTGGGAAGGTCCAGGCCACAGAAAAGGTCTAAACCGAACATAACACAAAAGAGAGACTAAGGGGAGAACTGGCCAACATACAGAAGGGGTGACAACATGAAACTTAAACCTCTCCAACGAACCAACTATGAATTCTCATCAAAACAAAATAGCTTTATTTTATTTTACAAATTTAAAAAGGATTTGGAAAATCAGGATGTTACAACAAGCGTGGCCTCATCCGACTCGCCATCGAGGCAGCGCGGGGAGAGGTCGCAGGCGTGAGGAGGCCAAAGGGAGATCTCGCGCCGAAGCAAGACTGTGCCAGCCTTTGCCTCGACGAGGAGCCGTTGAGCGCCACCAGCGACTCCTCAAGCATCCGTGGAAGTCGGGCGAGGTGAGGAGGTCGTTTAGCACTGCGCCCGCCCACGGCCGGTGGAGCGCGTCTGCGCCGCAGGTGGTGGAGCAGTCGGCCACCGACCAAAGACTCGCCCAACGGGCTCGCCCATTGGCGACCCGTGGAGCCCGGTGACGAGTGGGTGGACGCGATCGAGGTCGATGGAGCGGACGTCGCGCGAGGGAGAGCTTTTGGGCCGCAATAAGCAGAACGACGCCGCCACCGCCTTGGGCGAGGTGAGTGTGAGAGCGCCGATTTAAATCCCACCGCCATTGCTCGTTCGCTACGCTTCTTGCTCGATGGCGCTGAGATCACCCGTATGTAAAATTGGTTTTGTAAAAAATGACCCGTCCTCGTTTTTAGGAAAACGTAATATATTGGACTTATGATAAACTAGTTTTACTTAGAGTTAGTTATCTAATTTAAACAGAGTTTTTCTAAAACAATACTAAAAACGATTTTAAAAAAACCGATTTTCACAAAACGCATGATCCAAACAAGCCTCGCGTCGATCGGGCCAAATCACAATCGACGACTGCAATCCTTACGCTAGCTTGGAGTCTTGAGATAATCAAGAGTACTCCACTAAGACCGGGCAGATGACAAACAACTTTTCAGGCGGACGATACAAAATCCTCGTCTGCTCGATCGTCCATCCTATGCTAGCTAGCAACCGTTGAAACTTCGTAGGCTGACGTGTCGACGAGTAGTTCGTGTCTCCCAGCGCTGTCGGCCTCGGAGATTCCTTCCATCGATCACGGCCCATGGCAACCAGATGGTCATGAAAATGGCCGTGGGCCCACCTTTCCTATGTACTATCGGTACACGTTACTTAGCAGTGACCAGCCGAATTTCCCGTAAACTGAACTGCACGGCTACATACTATAATACATTTATATTTAAAATGCTAGCCGCGCAATTCAGACATGACGCGGCAGTGTGTACATCCTCCATTAGCCGGGTTAAAAATTTCGGACGAAATTCAACGAAAATCCGTGAAAATCGGCTAACCCCGGTTAAATTCCAAATAGTCAAAAAAATCGGATTCACATGACTTTTGGTCAAATATAAAAGAAATTCAGAGCCACATCTTAACATGTAAGTGTATGTTCTCCGGTGGTAAGGCTCATAGGCTAACTAACAGGGCTTGACTAGCGCTCGGATGTACGATCCGAGCGTTAGCTTCGTATGCCGCTGCATGCAACATCCCCAGATACGGTTACAACATCTTCGGACAATGGCTGCAACATCCCTGGACAACGGTTGCAACATCTCCGGACAATGGTTGCAACATTATAAATCAAAACAAAGCATCTGGAAAAAAAACGCGTTGAAAAAAATGCAACATCGCCGTGAACCATATACAACATTTTTTTTTCTACAAATGCAACATTTCATCAAAATTCAAAAATCAATAAAAGGGGAGAGGGGAACTGAGCCATAGGCGAGCCCGAGCGGCCGAAGATGAGCAGGAAACCGTCTGGTTCGATAAGCATATTTGTGTACCAGACCAGGGAGAACTGAAGCAGTTGATACTCAAGGAAGCTCACGAAACCTTGTACTCCATTTACCCCAGAAGCACTAAGATGTATGAAGATCCCAAGGAGTTGTACTGGTGGCCTAGCATGAAGCACGAGGTCGCTGAGTATGTAGCCCAGTGTGATGTTTGTCAACGAGTTAAAGCCGAGCATCGAGACCGCCGACTCCTACAACCTTTGAGTATACCCGAATGGAAATGGGAAGCAATTGGCATGGACTTTATCACTGGTCTGTCAAGAACCCAAGCTGGATATGATTCTATCTGGGTAATTGTAGATCGTCTGACAAAAGTTGTGCACTTCATCCCGGTTAAGACCACCTACTCGGGAGGTAGACTTGCAGAGTTGTATATGGCAAGGATAGTATGTCAGTATGGAGTGCCAAAGAAGATCATGTCGAATCGAGAATCGATTCACCTCAAGATTCCGCGTAACTCGCATGCTTTGGGTACTAATCTAAATTTCAAGATGACCTACCATCCTCGCATGATGGGCAAACAGAAAGAGTAAATCAAATCCTAGAAGATATGTTGAGGGCCTGCGCTTTAGAAAACCAGACCAGCTGGGATCGAATGTTACCCTACGCAGAATTTTCTTACAACAATAGCTATCAATCAAGTTTGCAGATATCCCCGTTTGAATCCCTTTACGGAAGAAAGTGCAGAACACCATTGTATTAGACTAAAACAGGAGAAGGGCAAGTACTTGGACCTGATATCCTGAAGGAAGCCGAAGATCAAGTTAAGTCAATCAGAGAAAAGTTGAGAACAACTCAGTCCAGGCAGAAAAGTTATGCGGATAACCGTCGCCGAGATTTAGCTTTCGCACCAGGAGATCATGTATATCTAAAGGTTTCACCTCTCAAAGGAATGCGTCGCTTCAGAGTAAGTGGGAAACTTGCACCTTGTTACATCAGACCCTTTCCAATTTTAGACAGAAGGGGAGAAGTAGATTACAAATTGGAGCTCCCGCCCTGGTTGTCAGATGTGCATGATGTCTTTCACGTGTCATAATTGATGAAATGTCTGCGTGTGCCAGAGGAGCAGATGCCCATGGAAGCCGTTGACCTGCAACAAGACCTCACCTACAAGGAGCAACCCATCAAAATATTGGAAGTGCCCGAGCGAATGACAAGAAGCAAGGTTATCTATTTCTGCAAAGTTCAGTGGAGCAATCACACTGAAGAGGAAGCTACCTGGGAGTGTGAAGAAGACCTGAAGGCCGAGTTTCCGCACCTATTCTCTAGCTAGCCCGAATCTCGGGGTCGAGATTCCCTTTAAGGGGGGTAGGTTTGTAACATCCCAATTTTTTGGGCTTTCTGAAGTTTTCGAAAACAAAAATAACCATTCGGTTTGTTGGTTTGCTAAAGCTTAACTTGGAGATTTTGGAAAATTGACAGCGATTTAATATGAATTAATCCAACTTCAACTAGTCTAAAGTTTGGTTTTTCTCGAGCTGTTGGAGTTCTCTGGTGTTTGTGATCCCCTTTCTCTGCTCGCTCCGTCCTCCCTCCGTCTGCACCACCCTTCCGTTTGGACCTCCCTCACCCAGATCTCCTTCCGCTTGGACCTCCCCTCGGTTCGGACCTCCTTCGCTTGATCACCCCTTGGGTCACGACCACCCCTTGGGTCATGACCCCCCTTTGATTGGACCACCCTCCCGAGTTTTGACTAGCCCCACCTGTCACCTCCGCCACCTTCTTCTTCCTTCCGTCACACATCACGACGCCAAGGTCCTTATGATTAAATGTGTTGTGTCACAATAAATGTTGTCGATCTCGCAGACTGCTCCCTCTTGTCTCCTCCCCACCGCCCCCATCGCCTCCTTCACCTACCCTTGATCACATGCGCTCCTAAGTCTCTCGGTGGCTCTTCCTGCCTCCCCGGCTATAAAAGCCCGAACAACCATCTCTCATCTACTTTTCCTCACCTCTACTCTCTTGCTCTCACCTAGTTTCACCGTGCTTGAAGTTTCGCCAAGTCCATTGGCTCGCCGCCGCCGCCTCCTCGCCGCCAAAGAGTTTGTTGAGCTGGCTGCCTTCGACTACCTCACTGCCAAAGGATTCACCAGAGCGCCCGTGCTGTTCGCCGTCTTCCTCTTGTCTTCTCCGGTCTCTCTCTCTCTCTGTCTCTCTCTCTCTCTCTGTGTCCTGGTTAGTTTCTCCGTGCCCTGTTCTTTTCCCTTCTCCTACGACCACGTTGTGTAGTTGTATCCCTTTTGTATTCTCCGTGCGACCACGTTGAGTAGTCGTATCCCTTTTGAATTCTCTGTGCGACTACGTTGAATAGTCGTACCCTTCGTTGGACCTCAGGACCCCCTCCTCAGGACCTCCTCTCTTGACCTCCTCAGGACCTCCCTCGACCCCTCTCAGTTGGACCTCCTCCCGACTCGTTGGACCTCCTTCCGAGAGCTCGTTCCTAATTCATCTATTTCAGTGTCTTTCTTTTTGTTTTAGTTTGGTAGTTGTTGGTTTTATTTGGATTTGTTGTATTTATTTGGCTCTTTTCGCACGTGTAGATTCTGGCTTATCTGAAGAGTTCCTGGACCCAATGACCTCTACCGAAGCATTTCAACTCTTCAACGAAGGCAAGTCGTAGACCTTTGATTATGTCGTACCCAATTTGCAAAATTACTTTGTTTTATACTAACATGCATGGCTAATTGTATAAAAATGGTTTGGGAAATAGCTAAATACCCTCTCGACAGTATGACTCCTTGAATACTTGTGATTGACATGTTGGCATGTACCCTTAGACACTGTAGGTTGGGTAATCTTAGTTGGACATCTTTGTGATACCAACATAGGTGCATATACTGCTTAGTCTTGCTTTAGTTATGCGATGTCTCTCGATCACATGATTCAATAACGATGAATTTGACTTAATGATATATGGAATTGTGGCGCGACCACTGCTGTTAAAATTTGTTGTGCCATGACTAGGGTGGTCATTTGGCCGGGTTGAACCGAAAATATTTTATACTCGGGCGAGTGATCGTGTAGTAAAGGGGGTGCAAGAAGCACAATAGGATGTGGTTATCTCGCCTGAGTAGTCATTAAGGACTTAACCTTGTAAGCTATTGATCCAGTCCATTCCGTGCAACCACAAGTCCATTATGGGGTGGACCTGCGTGGCAACTATGTGGTATAGCCTATGTACAACATTGCAAATATATCTATTCTGCGTATAGGTCTAGAGTTTATTCACGGCTACATTGAGCTACATTGAGATAGTTGAATTTTTACTACCTTTTCTAAAATATTATATGTGCAAACAATTGCTGATGAAAGTATTACATAAGTATTTATGCTAGAGCAAATTTGTTATCTTCTTCGCACAACAGTCTTTCGTGTTTGTCAAGCATCTGGTACTCTATACAAACCTATCAATTCCTAGTACGTACATTGTGGAGTAATATTTTTTTTTCCTTAGACCAAGTTGCTAGCGATACTGCTTCATGTACTACACATATAGATGTCTGGTTGGGTTGGCATAGTACATCACGCCAGTAGTGCTTTTTTGCAAACAATTCTCTAGCTAGCTAATTAACTACTGAAGAAAGATACGAGGGACGTACAAGCTGGAGCTTTGATTTCTACTGCATCTGATTTCCAATTATGGGTCGGTTTGGAAATTGATGCGGTTTGTAAGGTGATATTTTGACTATCAATTTCTATAAACAAACGGCGTTTAAAATACAACTAGTTATACATTATGAAAGTACTAGTCATGTGCCCGTACGTTGCAACGGAAACTCATACTCTACCAAATTTTTAGTATACAATACATACTAATCGTGTCTGAAGCATCCTATTCCCCTTAATACGCAAACATCAAATTTTCAAAGTACGTGCGCCGGGGGGGGGGGGCAAAGTAAAGTTTTAGAACAGGGCCAGCGATAACATACTGAGAGGATGTTTGGTTCGTAGCGCAAATAAATTTAGCCAAAAAAAATTGGTATAATCAAAACCACTACTAAAAGTTAGCTAGCATGAATAATCAATAATGAGCTAATTGCTCCATTGGTGCATAACATGGAACAGCCATTCCGGTTGCAAGCCTCAGACGCATCCCCTCTAGGTGTGGCGACACAATTGGCGCTCAAGATCACATCACCGATGAGAGGAGGAGCCCAGCGACGGCAACCATCGAGCATATGAATCAAGGTAGGACCTGGTGCAGTAGTTGAAAACGATGTTGTACCCACTCTGAATCAGAATTAGTGCAACCCTTTGACGCTTGGGTTTCCAGAATTTTCTGCATAGCATAGTGACACCTAAAATTTCAAAAGCATGAGCTGTTAGCACAACTGTAGGCGAAGAAATAAGTTCAAATGAATGGTAACTGAGTTTGCAAACTTTACATGCAGCTAAGGGCAAGTGCTACAAGCCTACAAGCAAAGCTATACATTTCAATTGTCAACAGTAGTCCTAACACGCTCTGATGGTCGCTTTTTCAGAAAGCTCCCAAACTAACGTGGCTCTACCAAAATAATCCACTGAGATTTCTTCTAGATTCTGTCTGTCTCTACTATTCAGAGACAAACATACATATTTGACATAAGAGACAAACATTCATATTTGACACGAGAGAGTAATGGGACCTGACTATTGGTTAGCCAAACAGGTCACTACAATCGGAAATGCTGTGTACTTCTCTGGAAAATATAATATCAGTCCTAGTAACATAGTCATGGATAATTGTACCAGCTACAAAACATTTGCTAGTGTATCAATTACGAGGTATTAGGCTAACTAAAAATGCACTGCACTATGCGTATTAGTTATAGTTAGTTAATAATCATTTGAATTTTACCTCCATGGCACGTGGTATGTAAACATGGAAGGAGTAACAACAATATCCCTGAAGTTCTGAAGGATTCCTTACAGAAGTAGCAGCCTAGGATTGTGACAACTGGTCGGCATGTGCTTATGAGCAGTGTTCTTCTTGAATACTAACCCTTTGATCACCTCACTGTAACCAAAATTACAAGGTTAACAGGTATAATTTGAAACATAAACAGAAATTACATTATGTAAAAAAACTCTCTAGCGATAAAAACAAATTATGTTTCACCTTGCCTGCGAGTACCAGATGCTATACATTTGACCTTGATGTAAGACCCAGGGTCCATTTCCTTTCCGACGCTAGCATCAGGTTTGATAAGCAGTGCAGCTTCCCACGACAGGGAGGTCACAATATCAAGCAATGTTTCCAGCAACATTCTCAGTCTCATCTCCCTTATCTGCTGCTTCAAGTGGTACCCAGATGCTATCATCTTCAAGATATGGAGAGTCGGTATTGTTGCTTTTGCCATTGGTACTCTCAGCCCCATCAGATTCATCACCAGACCTAATCGTGTGGTCATCAACAGAAGGGGCAGATGGATCGCAGCTCACATCTTCATGTTTGTGCAATGAAGCATTGGAGGATAAATTGTCACCTGTGGACAGATTATTGCTGCTATACTTAGTGGGATCCCTGGTCCCATTGTGTCCAAAATGATTAGCATCACGCAGGCTGTGATGGGTACAATTACCGTCTAAAACCTCCGATACAACCTCCCTGTCGATGCACAAATCACAAACAATTCATGAAATCTCTTGGGTGCTCAAAGTATCTAAACCTTATAACTCAAATTTCAGCCATGATCCGTAAGGCCGTAATTTCAAAGCATCAAGAAGAAACACATAATGATGAGCCTTATAGTCAATTGGATACAGAAACACATCCTACCCCTAGGCTATCAAAGAAGGATACAGAAACAGTAAAAGAGACAGAACATGAACAGGAAGATACCCTCTTAAGCCTGAAGTCTATTTCTGCAATTATAAGCTTGTGGCCTGGCAAATGAAGCAGCCAGCAGTGAGTACTTTGCCTACAAAAAAACCTTTATTCAGAGACAGTCAAGACAGGACCTAGTTTTACTGAAGCTACTATGGGACGGCTTGCTCAAGGAACTAAAGTCCTAGAGGAAGGTGGCTATGAAAGAATATTAAAGCAAACTTTCGAGGTTCTTCTAGATGAGCAGCTGAAAATATCTTATGCATGCTACCTATCAACATCTGCTGGTCCTGTCATGGGAGTTCTGTACATTTCTACAGCTAAAATTGCATTCTGCAGCGACAACCCACTCTCTTACAAAGCTGGAAATAAAACTCAATAGAGTTACTACAAGGTTAGGGGTATTTACTTCCTTGTAGCATTTATCTACTGCTTATGATGTCAATCTTCCTTTTGCACTTCACTTTACCATGTTTTTTTATTGGTTTGTGCCTATAAGCCAAGTCTCAGGATTGTTGTAGTTTGTATTCCTGTATTTTCTGAAGTGTAACTTACTGCAGGAATTTGGTTCTTTATTAGAAAGGGGCAAAACTGCCATTGGTTTAGAGAGTAAGAATAGCAGCCTAGACAATCAAGCAATTAAGTTGGACATGACAGAAAAGACAATGCTGCTAATCACCGAACCATTAACATTTGATAATCTAGATAAGCTTTTAGTCATCTGATACATATTCAAATCTGAGTGATAACCAACTCTATCTGAAATCTATTTTTTCTTGTGGGTATGCATTTTTTTTGTGAACACTGTCTTATCTGAATCCAACATTTTAAACCCTGGCTAGTGGCTATCAATCGCAGATCAACCTTAATCTTAAAAAGTATCATAAAGCTTGCCTGCGTCTAAATTTAGGCCTGAGGCAACCTAAGTCAAGGTAATCCTTCATTGAAACACTTTGGTATTGCTGCTAGATTGATCATAATAAAAATAATGAATCAGAGCACATGGAGCCATTTCATTATCTTTCTGTAACAAAAAAATATGGTAGACTAACTGATCTTTATTATTCAGGTTCAACTAATCAAATACTAAGTGACTTCTATAAAGTTCAGTCGAGAACACACATACTCTCATGGGATTTATGCTACTTGTCACAGAAAAAAAAATCCCAAGAACATGACATAAGGAATGCTACACTGTGTTTTTGCCCAGTTTCATGCACTGTGCTACCATGCTGTTAGCGAACTGTGGGCATTCTCCTTTTGGAAATTATTTGATTTGATTTTTATCCAAAGTTGTAGGGCAACACAAGATCACCCGATGAAAAGGATTTATCACTTCAACTTCCTTGGGGCTAAATAATTAATTTCGAAGCAGTTTTATACTCATCTTACCTGTTCAACAAATTTCAGGGACGTATCAGACCGTCCCATGTACAAGCACACGAGCTGCGCTCCCTTCAGAGACATGAGATCCCTGGGGAACTCCTTCAGCAGCTGTCACATACATCCACACTCCAAATTGATCAGTCAAGCTTGCTATTCGCTCTGCAAATAGCAGAATCCAATAGCATACACTTCCAGTTTCTAAATCAGCAACCAAAATCAAGCCATGGCGAACCTCGAAATGCTGCTCTCGATTGCCACCTCCTCGTCCTTCTCCTCGACCAGCGCAGAGAGCGCCCCAAACGCCGCCCTCTCGTACTCCGTCGCTTTACTCTGTAAGCAAACAAACAGATTACAGTGCAAATACGCTAAAAAGTTAGGGGGGGTTCAGAAAAGAAAGGGCGAGGAGATGGAGCAGGCGAGGCTGCCGCGTATGAGGAGGACGCTTACGATTCTCTCGGCCGCGGCGGCGAGGAGGGCGGCGGCCCTGGTGGGGTCCCAGGGCGCGGCGAGCGCGGAGGCGAGGACGCAGGAGGGATCGGTGGCGGCGGCGCGGAGCACGGCAGGCCCGCGGCCGCGGTCGAACGCCATGGTGTGCGCATAGTAGGCGTCGAGCGCCGCGGCGCAGTCGGCGAACGCCGTCTGGTACTCCTGCCCCCACATGTCCCTCCTCACCTCGCCCTCCGCCGCCGCCATCTGCCGCCGCGTCGCTTGTTGGCCTCGCTTTCAATCGTCCGCTGTCATCCGCTTCTGAGCTAACAGGGGAGCGGGGGAGGGGGATGGGACGGGAGCACTCACGAAGCAGTCGTCGTCGATGGTGCAGATGCACTTCTTCTTGGAGATCATGTAGCCGAAGCAGCGGCAGGCCGAGTCCTTGAAGGAGATGCAGGACGCCTTGGGGCCGAGGATGCGGTTGATGTCGTTGTGGTTGTAGAGCTCGTAGTCAAAGCCCTCGGGTACCTTGATGGTCTTGGCCTGGAAGAAGGGGCACCACATATCGAGGATTCGGATCGTCAGAATCACGCCGCCGGGGTGAAGACGTCGCCCTACTCGCGCACGGGTTGAAGGACAGGGGAGGCGGCAGAGGAGGGAAAGGGAGGAGGCGCCGGAGGGAGGGAGAGAGGGAGCGGCGATGCGACGGAGAGGGAGAGGGAGAGGGGGTTGAGTAGTGTGGCGGCGGGGAGGAAGAGGGGCAACTACTGTCGTGAGTGGGGGCATGAGAGGAGTGGGAGGTTGTTTGCTGCCGCGCGAAGCAATTCGATCCGTTCATTCGGACGCTTGATGTTTACGATGGGAGGACACACATTATCAACTCATATTTTTAAATAGTAGAGATATGTCATGATGGATCTAGTAATACCTATTTTATTTTGCCTATCTTAGTAATTATTTTATACTAGTCATGTGCCCGTACGTTGCAACAAAAAATCAATTTTGCATAAAATATGTTGTTACAACTCACTAATCTCCCCATTGCCACTCATAAATTAAAACTTTCATGTTTTGCAGTAAAACCAAGAAGGTTTCCTTACTACAGGTTTGACTAAACAACCATGCATAATAAATTTAGTACGTGAAATATATTCGATGGCGAAAACATACAATTAGTCACAAAAGAACATAGAGATGTATTGATTCTTTCGGTCAGTATAAATCATGACATAATTAAAAAAAATATTGTGTTTACAAAGTAAATTTGTTATTTACACAGTTTATTATCACAAAACATCAAAAAATATATTGCTTGGGACAGCATACGCTTCATTGATGCTACTTGTATGTTTTCCAACTAATTGCCTCCGCCAAGTAAAAAAACGAAGAAAAAGAAAAGGACAATGAGACCATTAGGGGAGAATTTCGACAAACTGGAACATATCGTGGTTAGAGGGGCAAAGAGGTATCCGAAGCAGGAACACCTATTCAATAATTCGTGCATATATATTTAAGATTTTGCACAACTTCTATGCAACCATGCTGACGAATGGGTTTTAAGGCCTTTGTCCTCCAATACCTATTCGAAGTAAAACAAAAGTATTACGAAATTTTAAATTCCTAAAGAGCTCTAGATTTTGGATGAATTTTATAGATGTATGGTGAAGATTAGTCAAGGTTGGAAACAAGCAGACACAACACCCAATTTCTGAACTATAAGCAAAAGCACTCCACAACATACTTTAAAATTCAAGCATCAGTAACAATGTAACATTAATTCAAGGTTTAGCTAATGTACATAAACTAAAACTATTCAAGGCAATTACGAAAAGATAATTTGAATCTAAAGCATGGGAAATTACACTTACACGGTTATACTGAAGCTAAATTTGGAATGGCGTATGTTATGTCTAAAGAACCCATGACATAAGCAAATAATAAAGAGAACCACCTTTAAAATTTCCAGAGCTGTACCATTTCTTCAGCAAAGTATAACATACTGTATAATCTTGTGGGCACAATCTAATATCAAACATGTGTAAAAAAAATAGGATGTGATGCAACCTTTAATATTCTCGCAGTAGTCACATACTCACATCCACTAAGGATACATAAATCAATGAACTGATCCATTGTGAGTTCAAGTTCCTCCAAAACCTAGAAAATAGTAAAGGAATACTAAGACTTAAATATTAGAAGATAAAAACTATAAGGTGTTACCTTTCACACTTCAAATTCTGTTACAGGAGACTTCTTAAAACTAAGGTCACTTAAGTGGCAAAGAAATCTTCGAGCACCAAAAGTAAGTGAGTCCATATCCTCTCAAGCTAGAATTCTTACAACTCAGATTAAATATTAGAAGATAAAACTATAAGGTGTTACGGCATTCACAACTCACGATGAAATGTAGTTCAGTCATACTACGAGGGTGTCAAAGATATAGAATTCTTACAAAGTCATTCAGTTGTTACACTTTATGATTTTCACAAAGTGCTGCATGCACGCTGTGCTTCTGCCTCACCTGGTGCCTGCAAAATTGTTCAAACAAAGTGGTTAGCTATATTGCTATAACAGTAAAAGATCATGAAGGCTAGCTAACATGCTTGCATCTTTGCCATGAAATGATGAAATCATAGTATGGCAACCTGTTTCGTTAGAAGAATTCCTACCCATGAGGAGCAAAGCCATATCCAGTTTTTGTAAGCATAACTTCTTATGTAGTCTACACTCTACACTTGAGAAGCCATTATATGATAGCAGTATAGGGTATAGCACCCTATTTAGGAGGGCTTAAGCTTATCGCAGGTTTAACCATAGGCTATTAGGCTTAAGGCTACCCAAGCAGGCACTGTATAAGTGAGGCTGGTGCAATTAATTAAGGAGAAGGGTGAGACGGGCGCGTACTTGGAGAGGAAGGCGTCGTCAACGACGGTGAAGATGTCGAGGAGGGGGTTTCCCATCCCCAGGAACACACCCTCATAGTTGCTGCTTGCCGCCATTCCCTTCCTCCTCTCCTCTCCACGCGAACGAAGCGGCGGTGATGGGCAAGAGTGAGATCTGCGGCTTGAGTTGGGCGTGCGTGTGTGCATGGGTGAGAACTGCAAAGTAGAACTGAGAAGTCTGTCTTACTCTTTTTTGACGGGAGTGGTTACTCGCAGAAGAAGGGGGTGAGTAGTTGGTGGGGAAGGGGGATGATCGTCCCCACTGCGTGGAGTAAACCCCAATCTTTATTAGTTAAGATAAGATATAATTGACAGGAGACCTCAAAATCTGTTTTCTTAAGGTGTAATGAACGGGGAAGTTTCACTAAAAATTTACAGCTAAACTATCAACCATGGCGGGATAACATCACTCTTCAAAAAATGGACCACTATAATAACAACATATAATGACCGAAAGAAAAGAAGAAATTTCAACCAGTAAAAAGAGAAAGCACGAGAAAACACTACCACGTAAGAAAGGAGCATACTTCTCGGAACCACGCGAACATGTTAATACAAATGTCACCAGAAGCCCACCTCACCAACGATGGAGTAGTAAATGACAAACACAAGGTCACAGCTTGCACCAACAAAAAAAATAGTGCAAACTGGAGGAAGCATTTCACCAGAGCAAATTTATATTGACAACAATAAGGAGAATGGATGGCAAAGTTTACAATGCAAAGAGGCTTCTTTATTTGGATGTTACATCACATGCAACATGGGTACCACCAAAGATCAATTAGAATAGTGTCACCAGCCTTCAACAAAGCAAGGAAAGGTCATCCATAGCATCCTCTATTCCACAAAGGAAAATCGAGAGAAAACGAACCTAGCAAACAGTAAACAATGCCTCAAGATTTGGATAAACCCGTGCTCTTGGAAAAACTCCAGCTCTATTGCATCTCGATTGGCCTCTCAACAATCAACCATAGCCGAGGATGGCATGCAAGGAAGCACCATCTGTGGCAAACGAGGTGGTGTTATACCTATCTCTAGCTTCAAAATGAAATGTTAAAAATCCCACTTTAAACTTTAAAGTACGTTAGCAAAGGACACAATATTAGAAAAAGTATAGCAGTCACACAATCAAGCACGTCAGCAGTGAGTTAGAGGTTTGATTATCTCTAGAAATATGATCGAGATAAATCGCCCAAAATCATAAAATGGAATATCACCAAAATTATACAAAATCCCACTGTGAGGGCAATATACAATCAAATTATTTGTTTTCATAGAACCACCAATCAACCAATGGGGATGTGAGAACAATACCTAACATGTAACTTCACTTCTCACATTGTGCATGGGAGGACCTCAAATCAATTACTACCTCCTAACTCACAGAGAATATATTACTCGAGTCTATAACCTGAAAATGTGCAAGCATGATGTTGTCGACTGCAGACAGGCTAAAGTTAAATATGTGGTAGAGCATATTCACAAATTCTTGCTCCAGTCGAATCGTACTTAAAGAAATCCCAAAAATGTTAAATGGTACATAATCTTGGCATACTATATCACTTTTTTCTACTGCGATCATTTTAAGCCCAAAAAAATTGTACACCATACTGTGTCAAAAAAAAAACAGAAAGGTACATTATGATCAAATAGACTAAAAAATGTTTCTGGTTTAGTCCTCTTTTAGGCATAACAAATCCGAAGGAAATGTACTCTCTTCTGGACGATACAAAAATACAGAATGCAGGAACAGGAGGTGAATCATCAGAAAACTGGTCCAAGCTGGGTTATAGTAACATTTCTATTGGCTCAATTAGATATTTAATCATCTAGGATTAAGAAAGTAACATCAATGACTGCAAGACGAGCTCACCTGTCTAGAATAATGCTCTGCATCTCTTCTCATTCTAGCCATTTCAACTCTCATCTTCTACAACTCATTTACATCATAAAAATAAAGATGCACAATGAATAATGGCTCAAGACAAGGCATTATGATTACTATAACGAAAGCAACTCCACTGAAATATTTTTTAACACCATACTACATCTGATCAACATATTAGCATTTCTATTACCTAAACTCCTAGTTAAAACTTCACAAATGTAAACCACGCATATCCAATAGAACAACAAGAAGTCAAGAATTGACAAAAAAGCTGATTCTTTGATTCTCATAAATATATGGTACCTCCAATGATGATATCTTAGTTTTTGCCCCTCTTTGGCTTTGGCGTGCACGCTCAACTTCCTCCTACCATACCTGCATTTGCTTTCCAAAAGCACAACAGTATGAGAAAACAAACACCATAATATTACATTTCATGATATTGCTTCATACGCTAGTTTGATTATTTCCAAAGCAAAAAAAAAAATACAGCTAGGCATTTGTAGAGCCAGTACGATATACCTTGTGCAACAAGGGCATTTCGCATCAAATACATGGAGTAAGCTAAAATACAGCTGAATATTAAACCGAGGGGAAAAAAGGTGCTTTGATTTTCACCTGAAGAACTTGATTAGCTTCTTCAGAAGGCTTTTTCTGAGCACGGCAATTACGAGCTTCCATCTCCTGTAGTTCTTGGTGCAACGATGCACACTCAACCTAAGATAACCACGGTATCGATAGTGAATAGCACAAACTAAACAGTTCAGATATGACGCACACTGTGGAAAGGAATTTACCTCAAGCACAGCCACCTTGTGCTCCAATTCCATTGCTCTCAATGAGCTATGATCAGCAGCTCTCTGGATGGCAATAGGATAGTTAAAATCACACTAAATTCGCTATAATTCTTTATGAATAGAATGAAAACCGCATGACAGTCTAACAAGAGCAATGATTGTGCTGGAAAGATTTGAGGATCAACAAGCTAAAATATGATATTGATAGAACATTAACTAATTAGCACTGCTCAAAGTACATGGTTCGAATTAAACAATTTTAAAGATGAGAGCTGCATAAATTGGTGGAAGCAGATTAACATTGAATCAAATATAGCGTGCGAAACATTAAACTTACCTAACTTTCTACCCGGATTACTATTTTTGGTTCACAAGCTCCGTGAAGTCCGTTGATTGTGTAACCTTTCAATATGCAAGTTACAAAATCAGTCAAACTAATATTGTCAAACATCAAACAACAAGGCTCTATGTCAAATCAGAACTATTATTAGGATTGAAATCACCCTGAGAAAAATCTATATCATTCAAACTAGTCAATTTGGGCTGTGCCTACCCTCGATGATTCCAAAAGTAACAAAAGAAATGATTTTTTTTTGTTCCTAGCCCAAGTATTGTTATTTATTTCTAATGAACTCACACTGCATCAGGACAAGATTCTACCTTGGGGTTACTTAATTACTCCAATCCCCATGAAACAATAAGCTTAGTGTCACTGTTATCGCCCTTGATCAGTACAACAAAACTTCAGATCTAACTAAGCAAGAAACAATTTTTCAAGATTCGTACATAATACAACTGCCAGTATCGAACTGTATAACCATTACAATTTACTCGTAAAATACCGAACCAGTAACATTTCCATTCGTAAACCTAGCACTCGATAAATTGAATCTTAGCACAGTCTCTAGCCAGATCCCCATTCTCATACTAACAACAAAAACAAGAAACTATTTGGTACTAAAATTTACAACTGCCAACGCATCACCGGCAAGTCGCCATAAAATTGGACCTTACGCTCTTCTGGCGAACCACACGCACCTGATCAAGCGCCGCCAAAAATGTAGAGATCCACCAAAAAGTTTGAGAAGAAGAATCGACCAGGCGAGAGGATCTGGAGATCGATGCAAAGAGGCGCTTGAGGTGCTCCTGAGGAGGCGCTTGAGTCGTACTCCGGATCTTCTTGCGAGCCATGGCGGCTAGTGGGGCGTGAAGGATGTGAGGATGGACGGGAGACAGCTAGAGGACCTAGGGGGGGCGGCGGCGGCGGATGGGGTGAGCTGCGGATGCGAGGAGGCGAGGCGGGCGGCGGGGCGAGGCGATGAGGCGAGGACAATGGGGAGGTAACGAGCACCTTGTTCTCGAGCCTAGCCTTGAGGCGGCGGAAGACGGCGTTCTTGTCGGTGAAGGCATTGAACGCCATGGTCGCCTCGCCGTGGGATGGATGGATGGATGGATGGAATGGGCGAGTTAAACCGCCTGAGAGGAGCGGCAGAGGAGGAAAGGAGGGGCACCAAGGCGAGAGAGAGAGAGGAGCAGCGAATCTGGAGAGGGAGAGGGACGTGTGGCGGGGAGGAAGAAGAAGCGCGGGCGATGGGGAGGGTCAGGTGGCGGTTTCGACTTTGGAGGCATGGGTGGGTGGCGAACCGTGCACAGGAGACAAGAAAGCAAGCCTGCATCAGATCCAACGGTTCATATCGCACAAAGAAAAACAGATCCAATGGCTCAGATCGTATGAAGGAGGACACACCATCACCAACTCTAATATTTAAATAGTAGAGATAGAGATATTGATGGTCAAACATAAAAATATTTGACCAGTATAGATTCTAAAATAACTTACCTTTGGAATCGAAAGTAGTACTAAGCTAGCTACTCGAGTGTGCTGCAGCCTGCATTAGTTTAGCTAATGTATATGATCTATGAACCAAATTGAAATTCGGTCCATGCATTTCTGTGTCTTAGTAGTCTAGTAGAGACAAATGCTTGTGCTACATATCACGAAAACCGAAAATTAGGTCAAGGGCCACAGCAGGTTGAACCTTTTATTTCTTTTAGTGAGAACCTTCCATGTAAGCTACTACTAATTAAGCATTTCGACGGTGGAAGGAACTAAAGGAGCGGCGAGAATGTGAAGGCTCCATTTTAAGTTAGCTAGTGGGCGTCTTATTTGGTCATAAGAGCATGTATAGACAACTTTTGTCTATAGTATATTTCCATATTATTTATAGATAACGCTATAGGTAGCTCTTATAACGAGTTGTCTTTTTTACATATCTTTATAGACAGTTCCTCCATATATAATGTATCTTGTTTGTTGTGTTACAATCGATTATTGACTACTATATGATAGACGACATAATTCTCTATACTCCTTTTTTTCTCATCTATATATTTTGTGTCTTATTTCTTATGCTATAGAACAGCTACCTCGCACTAGAGACCCACTTTTGCCACCCTGGACAACTAGTACAACTGTAAGAAACACTACTGGGGATCGGGTTGGAATCCAAGTCTGACAGGGACCAGGATTGTGTCGTGTTAGAAGATACAGATTTTCTTTTTGATCTAAGCTGATACTACTCACCAGCCACCACCATGTCCTTCAATTCCCATTGATTGATCACTGTGGTGTGTTTGGTCCCCTTTTTCTAGAGTTAGTGGACAGTAGAGTACACTAGTAGCAGAAAAAAAGTTGGCCCTCCCTCCGTGAGACCCTTTAGCTGTGGCCATCCGGTCTCTCTTTTTATATATATATATATATATATATATATATATATATATATATATATATATATATATATGCGCTACAGTAATATTATACGATCCAACGACAACAAAGGAGAAGCCTCACGGGGGAGACCACAGAAAATTTCCTTCCCTAGTAGCAACCTGCAGTCTGCTCCCATGATCTGTGCATGTATCGTCGCCCTCCATGGAAAGCCACTTGGGGCCACTTCTCATTGGGGGGAACATGGCATCCTGGATACTTTAATTAACGAGTTGATTAGCACTGGCTAGTTAACAACGAGGGAATTACGCCGACGACGTGACCGGCCAATCAATCACAGAGCTGGGTTTTGGTTTTATTGGAGTGTACTGTAGTGGGCCCACTAATTAGCTAGCCTAATGCGAGCTAGACATGGATGCTGCTTCGATCAATTCGGTTTGGTTTGATTAATCGGCAGGGGTCCAAGCTAGCTAGCTTAATTCGGAGTACTTCGGGCATCTACAGTAGTACAGACAGCTGCTGTCTATAGCAGTTCTTTATGTTATTTATAGACAACACTATAGACAGCTTATACAATAAATTAATTTTTCGCTTGTCTTTATAGATGACACAATCTTTTAATGCTTTCATAGAACTAAGATATTTCCTCCTTGATTCTGGTGATACAGTCGACTATAGGATTGTAGACAACATAATTATCTTTTTATTCTTTTTTATTTACATCAACTTAAATTTTATATGATAGAGATTACAAACAACTAATGTAAAACTACTGTACATGATGATCTTGCTACACTTGTTTCATAGTATTGGCATGCATATGCATTGTATGCCTGGTTGATACACTGGATGCATATGCATTGTATAGATGTTTTACTATGGGTCTTATGATATAAATGCTGAGAACACGGTTGTTGAGATCACACAAAAAGAGATAAGATTTTTTTAGACAGGTTCAGATTTTCATCGGAGAAAATACTAACCCTGCTTCTGTGTTCTTATATTGAATGTGTTTACAGAATAAAAACAAGCCACTGAAAACTAAGTCTAATGGCTTATGAATGTCTCGAATCTATGGATCCTTTTTTCCTCTCTGCAAACATTGCTCTTTATATAGCCTCCGAAGGGGTGACAGTTGCTTTGTGTCGGGAGACGCCTTGACGGTTACCTGAATACACGTGTTAGTTACGGTTGTTGTCAAAGAGACATCCTCCAGGCGGTTATACCAGAGACAGAGAGAACTACGTGCGGTTATGTCAGATATAAAGAACACGTGTATTAATTACCCCGCATGAATAAGCGTAGTGTACATAGTCCTTAGTTGATGGGGTTCACATGTCTGTGTGTTTTATCAACTATAAGGTGGTCACACGTGAACCTAGCCGTAGCAAAACTCAGTGGCGGACACACCACCGGCGCAGCAAGGCGCAAGCGGGCGCATCACTCTAGCCGCCAGCGCTCTGAACCCCTCTCAGACTGCATTGTTCGCCGGAGTCGCCATCTGCACCAAAGCACTGGCTGCCACGAATTTGTGCACCGGCTGGCGGCTGCCATGAAGGGAAGAAGGGGCATGAAGTCAAGAAGAAAGAAGCATACTGGATTGAAGACGAGAAGCAATTATTTGAAATTTGTTTGGGCCACATTCATTCAATCATTTCATAATCCAAAATCCAATAGCATATGGCCCATTTCCGCATTCCCCAAATCCACATCCGCCATCCCACTCCCCAAATCCAATCCTAATTCTATTCCCCATCCCCACTCCACAAAACCTCACCTGGTAGTGGCAAGGGCGACGGCAAGGTCCCGGTCGGTCAGACAGCCGAGTCTTGTGGCGAAAGCGGCCATGGTTACAAGGTGGCGAAGGAGTGGGGCAGTTGACTGGGACACAAATGAGGCATGTGGGGTGACAGGGCGGCCGTGGAACAAGGCAAGGCCTGCCGCCTAGCCGCCACCTCGGCTTGGGGTCGGCTGTACCAGCCATGTCGGCGCAAGCGAGGAGCGGCAGCGGTGAGGTCGGTCAAGTGAGGGCTGGCACAAGAAGGCTGGGTGAGGTGTGGTTAGCAGAGGCGCATTCTGGCGGTGCATGAGGAAGACCAAGATCAAGGAAGAGGCGAAGAGCCGGCGACGGGCGGCGCCCAAGACCTGACGTGAGGAAGAGAAATAGTGGTTGAGGTCATGTTGAGCGATTTGGTGAGGAGATCTGGAGAAATGAATGGAGGTATATAAAGAGTAAAGAACTAAAGACTAAGGACTTTGGAGCAGGTAATCAGTAATTACTAATTTTGTAGACTGGTAATTGTTAATTGGTAAAGTAATACTTTTGTAAACTGGTAATTGGTAATTGAAATGTTGAGATGATGTTGTGAACTTAAATACTTAGAAACTTAAAATTGGAATGTTGAGATGTTGTGAACTTGTGATGTTGACATGTTGTCTACTTGTCTAGTCTATTTACATGTACTTAGTACTCATGAATTATATACAATTCATTGTAGATTTATAAAAGATGGACAAATGAACTTTGCATAGTTATTTCTCCAACAATCCAAATACAAGTACTCCTCGAACCAATGCGGCTATCGATGCCACTAAGTTAGAGATAAATCATCGCTTCAATGAAGCTTCTACAGAGTTATTGATATGCATGTCTTATCTTGATCCAAGGAACTCATTCTCCAAGTTTGATGTGGACAAGCTTTTGTGACTTGCTGAGATTTATGCTGATAATTTTACCATAGATGACCGTATATCGTTAAGAACTCAGCTTCAAAACTACATTCTCAATGTTAGGAGAAGTGTAGAATTCTGTGGATGTCGTGACCTTGCAAGGCTCGCCGAAAAGATGGTTGAAACGGGAAAAGACAAAACCTTCCCATTGGTCTATCGTCTCATTGAGCTAACATTGATTCTTCCTGTGGCAACGACATCAGTTGAAAGAATCTTTTTGGCAATGAAAATTATTAAGACAGACTTGCGCAACAAAGTCTCTGATGAATGGCTCAATAACTTGATGGTGTGCTACACTGAGCGAGAGATATTCAAAAGCATTGATGATAAAAACAATCATAGATCGTTTTTAACATATGAAATCTCGTAGAATGGACTTGCCTCCTGCTCCTAGTCATAGCTAGCAGTTGTGCGGTATGTTACATACTTCCATTTCATTTCAATGTTTCTAATTAGTCACAATTTTCTGATTGTCTTACTAATTTAGCTACTTTTGTTCCACAGATTGCTACTCGCACGTATTTATAGATGTCCGGATTGTTATATTTCTTAGCAAGGTACTACCTTAAGTTTATTTTATATTCTCGCTTTATCTTTTGTTTATTTATGTATGAATTTGGATTGCATTAGACATATGATGTATGTTTGGTATGATTTTATCATATTAGTTTTCTCCCATGAGCACCCCCTCTATTTTTGTTCTGTGTACGCCACTGACAAAACTTACGGCCATAAGGTGGTTATGGCAAACCTTACGACCATAAGGTGGTCATAGCATAACTTACGACTATAAAGTAGTTGTAATCTTCTGTAGTCGTTGTAGATTCTAACGACCGGGGGTATCTCTAAAAGTTGTTAAGGATACCATTATCCATATTAAATATTATAGATAATTAATTTTATTAATGGAGAATTATTGAATGGACCCTCGTCACATTGCATGGTTAGCTAAATTTGGTCCTAGGTTGGGGTCATCTGGCGTGGTTAAATATAACTTGATAGTAATGACTCGATGGAAGCTCTCGGTCATGATCCCCTATGCTTGTCGTGCGAGGAACCCAAAGAGCGCGTGCATGCGTGTACATACAACGCGGCTAACATAAGGAGGAGAAAATCTCTCTATATAAAAGGGCGCACATTTGAGGTGAGACCATGGTGGCCACGTCGGTTTTTTTCCATGGACCGTCGGATTCTGAGCTGCTCTGCGTCGCGTCCGTCCGATCGTTCTCCGCGCTGGTTCCGTCCGATGGAAGCGACTTCCTCGTGCGCCTTGTGTCGACTCTCCGATGCGCCGCAGCGTGGGAGACGTGTCGGTCATCCAACTTCTCAGCACGCCGTTCTCGAGAGGATTCCCCATTATGGCTGCTGTCTTCACCCTTACTTCTATCGCTTCCTCCTTTCTCGGCTCCATCGTCTTCTTGTGGTCTGCTTCCGTGCTCCCTTCCGGCTTCTCCTTCCGTCGTCTCGTCTGCCCTCTACCGTTCGTCCTTTGTCTGTTCGCCGCCTCGGTCTTCTTGCTCCCTGGCCCCGCCCCGTTCAGCCGATTATCTTGGTTCTTTCGATTGTGTCCGCCGGTTCGTTCTTGCGCGATGTCCCTGCTTCCTTGTAGATCTCTCCGTTTCCCCTCCCCGGATGTTCGCTGTCTTGCTTTTTTTTTTAGAACACTGCCGTCTTGCTTTTATTACTGCCTATTTCCGCCTGCCTCGGCCTCTTCTCTTGGTTAATGTTGGCCGCCTTGGTTTTCCTCCTCCCTGTAGCTTGCCCGGCTTACATCTTTCCGTTTTTCCTTCCCCCTTCGGATGTTCGCCTTCTTTTTTTTTTGCTCTCTATTTCCATCTGCTTCGCCTGCCTCTCCTTGTTCTTCCGCTTTTTCTTCTCCTGTTCGCGTTCTTGGCGTCTTTCTTGCTTTTTCTGTGTTGGCTTTGCTCGATTCGCCTATTTTCACTGCCTTTGTTGGTCATCGTTTTGTGCATCTGTCGGAAAGAGAAATTAAATCCGGTGACATATTTGCCCGTATTCACGGGATTAATTGTCTCGGAAGATGGAGAATTGTTGTTCTCTCTGGCGGAGGCCGATGGCGAGGAAGAGGGCATTTGACTTGACTTGTAGATGAGTCATTGTTTTGTTTTGTTGCCATAGGGGGTTCGATCTGACATGTAAGCCTTACTTTTGGTTTATCTTACGGTATTCCATCGTGCAACAAGACGTAATTGCTTGTTTTATGTCGTCGAGTTGGAAGTTTAGTTTTTTTTCTTCCTTTACGCTACTTAAAGTCGGGCGTAAATTTGGAGCTTGTTTTCGTAATTTGCTTCTTGAAAGGGCTAAGGTAATGGGTCACGATGGGTGCCGAGGCGGTGGCATGGTCATGGGAACATCGTTGGTCGAGGAAAGAGGTCATTTGACTGACATGTGGATAAGCGGTATTTTGTTACATTGCCATGGGGTTCGATCCTATGAGATAGGCCTTACTTTTGGTTTAGCACGGTATTCCATATATGCAAGAGACGTAAATGCTTTTGTTTAGTAAATCGGCTTGGAAGTTCAGAGTTTTTCCTTTATCTGCTACCTAAAGCCGGCCCTAAAATTTGATTTTTTTCCCTAATTTGCTTACTGAAAGGGCCCAATGTAATGGCTGCTGATGGGTGCTGGCGGGCGGTGGCATGACCTGCGGAAACATCGTTTCTTTTTATATCTTGTTTACATGTATGCTATGTGGATTGTGATGCTAATATTATTCAAGCAATACATCCTAAGCTTTGGGGTGTGGTTCTCAACAGCAAACTTCTGTTATTTTTGTTTTCCAGAGGATTTTGAGGGATCTATTGGATCTAAGGGTGCGGTTGATGTTAAACGTTCTCCTGTTTCTGCTGTGACAACAGGAAGGCGATCTGATTTGATGGTACGTACATGATTTGTTTCTCTTTCTTGTACTCTTTGTCAAGCTAAATGCTTGTCATTGGTGTTGTTCCTCATCTTTAATTTTTAGTTTCTGCTATACGGGACTAGATGACTTGTTTGAATACAAGAGAATGATGGATCGATGGCACAAGGAGAACAACAACATCAATTCAAATGGACCATCTACTTCAAACAAAACACCTCATAGTTACCTCATCTTTTGAGTAGTCGGGACGAGGCGGCGGCCTTCATGGCACTTCCGGACGGGAACGGGAAGGGGAAACACAAGAATCAATGACCAATCGTTAGCCAACTCCGACTGAATAGTTCTCCATTCTCCAATTAGGTTGGCATTCTATCTAATTTTCCACGTTTATATATTAAAGGAATCAGAATCGGAGGACAATTGTAAGAATAATTTGATAGATTCCAGAGGCAATCCTTAATTTCTTCAAACTGAGATCTCTTCGCATATTTGTGAGTTTTTCGTCGATCCGATTGTTACTCTATGCAATTGGCCATGTCTAGAAATCGTGTATAATTCGATCGGGAAGTGAGGAGGTTACTTCATCCGTTCATTGTGCTACTGCTCATAAGAATTTGCCCCCAAAAAGGTCCAAGCGTGCTTCTCCCATAATCTATTGTTGTGGGAACATAGCTTACGGAGCTTGTGGACAGGCCGAACTACTCAAAAAAAAACAGATAATCACATGTGCCTCCATGGTACAAATCAATTCCTGGTGGATTGCGCCCCCTCCGGCCCTGGCCACGTCGCAAAAAAAAAGTGCACTGTCGATCGCCTTTGGAGGGCCGGGATCGCGCCCGGCGCAGTGCGAGGCGTTGCTCGTGCGCAGCAGCGTTCGATGGGCCCCTTGTAGCCGTGCGCTTTTTGTTTGCCCACGCCTGTTATCGCACGCGTGTCCACGCCTCGCCTCGCGACCCTCTCCACGGCTTCGCAGCTCGGTGGGTCCGTTGCCACACACGTGTCCACGACCTCGCCGAAGAGGCGCGTCCATGCCCGCGCGTGGGCGCGGGTGTTCTTCTAGTAAGTAATTAATGGCGACGAACTAGCTAGCTCGATGGACAAGGGCATAAAAAAATGGATATATATCCAACGCTAAGATCTGGTCCTGTAGCGGTGGCCACACCGCGCCTGCGTTACGATCGCGGCATGTGAGCCATAGCGCCGCGCCCCACGCCACGTAACAAGTGGTGCGTGCGATTCTTGTGGCGTGGCTCGACCATCTTGGTTCAATCAACCAGCGATCAATTTGGTGATCAAATTTCCTAAATCGTGCCTACGCGCCGCCGCCTCGAATGATCCATCCATACGCCTGCGAGATGAGATGCAACGATTGATCCGTCGGCAGACATACATGCATGCATATTATAATCTGGGGACACGTCGATCGGTAGCGGGGCGGGAGAGTAAAGTGTAAGCGAAAACAAAATGGATGGGCTCGCTTGATTGTTATTTGGGTAGTACATAAGAGAAGAGTTGGCGGAGCGGCGACACGGTTTATGGGCTTGGCGTGGCACACACTTTCAGATCGACAAAAGTTAAGGCCCGAAATCAAACAAAGAAAATCCGGTTACATTCTCTCGACGCGTGCATGATCGTATCTTCCGTCGATCCTCGCGACCGTCGATCAGCGGAAGCACTGTGCATGTGCATGTGTATGCACCCACGGAAGACTTGCTGGGTGGGAGGCGTTAGGATAAATTTGGACCTTGTTGGCGTCTGACGTGTCGAACCTTTCACTGGCCGTCGACTTTATTAGCTGGCTCGAGCCAATAAAATCGGAGCCGGACCTCTGGCAAGCAGCGCTCAAGCGTGGTTCTGCGAGATTATTAGGTCGCATTGCTGTCTCTCCTTCGAAAGTTAATTTTCCTCGAATCTTGGTCTTCAATCAAACATAATATAAGTAAAATTATCTAATTTTTAGGCTACCTTTATACACCATTTTTTTTATTAAATATAGAGTCGAGGCGTCAACCAAACAAGCTCTAAAATGGCAGAGAACTAAGTCATGCCATAACGCTAGCGACTTGTGCAAGTTTACCAATCGGCGACCTCTCAATCGGGATCGACCACCGTGGAAGTCTTAGGACAAAAAATAGGCGAGAGTACGAGTAGTGCGTTGGGCATCTCTATTCACGAGTGGGAACATAGGTGGTAAAAATAAGACTACTAAACTAAAAACTGAAATTTAAGTAGAGACATGGCCTACTAGCCTTATTTGGGTCGCTTGGTGAGATTCGGCCGTAGGTTTCAAAGTATACATGCATCGATGCATGACACCCCGGACAAGGAAGCACCGAGGCGGTCACGGCAGATTGATTACATGATCGTCGATCGATCGAGTGGGTCTCAAAATCTATGTCGATCGGTTTCATCGGCGTTGCAAATGGATCGCTTCTGCGCGCCGATCACGATACATCACAAGGCCTAGCTTTTTCTTATTGATCTGCGCATCTGCGCCAATTGTCTCCTCCCTTTCTTCCTTTCACTGTTGCACGAACAATGAGATGTGTGTCATCCGATTTTTTTTGTTGAATCTTACAATCTATTGCACGAACAATTAACCGTCTTGGACAACAGTTAATGATGATGTACGTAGCAATTCAGTGTATCTAGATTGCGTACCTAGCTATATGAAAGTTGAAGCAAGCTAGTAATTGAAAATGAAAGGTAGAAATTAATTAATAATCCATCTTTGCCTATGACAATATCGAGAGTATATGGACTCTCTCATTGCAGCGCTGGCATTCTATTGCCACTTTTGCCGTTCGAATCAACCGGGCTTGTAAAGGTGTTCGAACATTTCGAATTGGACGGAACGAGCGATTCCTCTGAGAGCGCTATTGTTGGTGGCGGTGAATCATCTTCCATTAGATCGATTTCGCTAATCTCTGTGAATGGCGAGCCGGCGGAGGAGGGTGATGATGATAATATCCCGTTTTCTTTCATTGCGCGGATTCATGCGTCCATGTCGAGGTTGGAGCAGTCCGCCAGGTCGAACCAGTTTTTCTCATCCCAAGTCTCTGCCATGTTCGCATAAGCGATGATGGAGCAAAGTAAGTGGATGGAGAATGTTTGAGCGAAGTAACCTTCAAGAACTCAACGCCTTCTTCCCCACAGACGCGCCCGGTTGTTGGCGATCGAGTGTCGATTTTACGAAATAAAAGAGGAAAATGGCAAATAGCTAGTTCTTGGGGAGAATAAAGGCTGTTCTTTATTACTATGAATTGGATATTACGAGTGCTTTTTTTTTTGTTGAATTGTCTTGGACAACGACTAATGATGATGTGCGTAGCAATTCATGGTATCTAGATTGCTTACCTAGCTATATGACAATTGAAGCAAGCTAGTAATTGAAAATGAAAGGTAGAAATTAATTAATAATCCATCTTTGCCCAGATTTTCTTTACGATGGCCTTTTGTGCCTCTTTCTTTATGATGGCGGCCATATATGCAAATGTATGCATCCATCTTATTAACTTTCGGACAATACTATCGATCGTGCATTTCCACAACATCGGCGACCTATGAACAATCGTTGCGTATGTCTTATGTGATATTCAGAGACATGATCAATCGGCGGTACAAATATTTGGTCGCTATATAGAGATGTATTATGATTGAGTGTAGTAGGGTACTACCGTTTCTTTGTTTGGTCATAAAGCGCGTCGGTTCCTCTCTCTAATGCTTGGCGGTAGTCGAGGATTAGACCACAAGGGCCGATAGCTCAAGGAGAGACATAAATTTGTTATCGTCCAATTTAAACTACTTATGAAAGGAAAAATTGCAAAAGGTATTCTCGATTGTTACATTTGCATCTACAAACTGTTGCAGTGATGTAACATCTTTTTAAAGATAGATTAGTTATTTTTGGCATTTTTTACGCATGGAGTAGGCATTTGCTGAGGCCATGGCGATGGCGGCCGAGGTCGACGGCCACCATCAACCAACTCCTCTTGCTGCACTATCTATTACTTCTCTGGCGGCCGCGATGAGAGGGCATCACGGCGGTGGCAGTCGGAGATGCATCGGGCCGGTCTTGCCCCTTTCATATCTGTCCATCCCTCGACGTCGAGATAATGGGATCGACCGTCCGCCGCTACCTTCTAGTTTGAGCTTGTGTTGTTGCTGTTGGCTACGCAATGACACCCCACAAGTGATCGCGAGGAAGAAACAGGCAGTGTATGCGCTGTGTTTTGTTGGGAGGAATCTGATAGTGGAAGTTACTCGTGGGAAGATCCGATGGCAAAAACGAACGGAGCTAGCACACCGAATCATACTTCGAACGCTAGTCGCTCCCTTTTCTTTACGACAACCGCCATGTATGCAAATGCACACATCAATCTTTATAACTCGAACAACACCATCGTTGGTGCATTTCCATAGCATCAACGATGTATCAACAATATATAAGAATCGGGCACATGACAAATTTACACGCATATATATATACACTGTACAGAATATCATCGGTAGGATCCGCGTGTTGACATATATACCACATGTTGCCTCCATCACCATCCATAGCCATAGATGTATCGGGATTTTGGCCCAACCGATGACCTGTCAGTTATGGTATGCTATCGATCATCGGACTATGTGCTCCCCAACGTGCGCTGTATGAAAATTGAAACTAGCTAGGAATTGAAAAGGAAAGGTAGAAATTAATTTATAATCCATCTTTGCCCAGATTCTGCTCTCCTGCATTTGTTTATAGTATCTAACAATTTCGGCATGCATTATTCGCCGGTTTACTTGTGATGGACCGATGGTACGGTAGCGACGAAGACGGCCTTGAACTTCCACAACATCACGCTTTCCCATAGCCCCGTTGCGACCTCGGGCAGGTTCTACTTCCCTCCGATCATAAATTTTTTTTGATATTTTGAATATGGACATGTCTCTAAAACACAACTTTATGTCGATTATTGAGACGCATAGTCTCTTAGGTCATGTACAACGGGTTTACATCAGCTGTCTATAGTCTCTGTCATATAAGATTTAAGCTGATGTGGATGAAAGAGAATAAAGAAAGAGAAATGTGATGTCACAATCCCGTAGCCGACTATAGCACCAGAACCAAGAAAAACATTAAAAGATTGTGTGTTGTCTACAATCTTGTAGCCGACTGTATCACCATAACTTATTGTATGAGCTGTCTTTAGTGTTGTCTACAGATGATATGGAGAGTTACTATAGACAGCAACTGTTTGTACCATTGTACATGCCCATATCGAGTTTACCAGAAAAATAATATGTAGCATAATTGAAATAGAGTCCTTTATTGCCGTAGACACAATGAGAGTTGTATAAGAATACAATAGGAATGAGATTGGGATTACAAGAGATCTTAATCGATCGTAATTGTAATTGATTCTAGATATTATCATACAAGGTACACGGGCTACTCTCTTTATAGCTATTGAAGCTGTGACAGTTAATGACGCTAAAGACGCCTTTTGTCTTCATGCACATACATTCATTTGTTGAGTCTTAAACCATCATGTCTTTTAGCCAATTGTCCTGAGTTGCCAGATGTGTCAACAACTGCTCTTATATTAGTCACGTGGGAAACTGTCATATCTCCCGATCACTTTGCTGGGATGGCCTAAACCATATGTTTGGTCATGTAATGTCCATGACTAGTCGTATCAGGACTTCAAAAGTTTGGTCGTAATAAAAAAGATTGGACTCCTTTTTAATCCTGGTCGTACGTACATAACTGTTATAAAGTGGGCTCTTAATATGTATGCATACTTTCACGGAGACTCTGACTTTGACAAAAAAAATATTGATTTGGCCAATAATCCTTGTCAGCTAGCCCAAGGCTTAAGATTTTTTTTTTTTACTTAAGGCTATGTTGCCTTGAAACGTACATCAAGAAGATATGCCCCATTCAAAATCATTCCAAACATTAATGAGAATGTGGAAGAGAGTAAAAGATTAATGTTTTCTTGGTAACCACATCCAGAAGGTTCTTGTAAGTTGGTGGACAGTTGAGTTAAAAAGGACAAAAAGACTCGTTCCTTTTTACCTTCACATTTATCATATTCTCATTGCAATCTTCGTCTTCAAGTCTCCTGCCTTTGAGATCTTTGTCTCCAACTCTCTTTCGGACCTCTTTGTGATCTTGATCATGGGGATTTTGAGTACATCATTCTATTCCAAGAGTAAGACCCAAGAGCTAGAGAACCAAGGCTATCTTCTGCCTATGGCTCTGATCAAATGGACTCCTTGTGGCAACGAAACGACTTCAATTTCGCAAGAAGGTCATATTATCCTTTTTGCTTCTTTTGTGAAATTGGGTTTTCGCTTACCTGAGAGTGAATTCTTAGCAGATGTTGTAGACTATTTCAAGATATAACTATTTCACCTTGGACTAAATTCGATTTTGATGTTTAGTGTATTTTTGCATATTTGCGAAGTTTTTCTTAGCATTCCCCACTCTGTTTATCTTTTTCGCCATTTCTATCAATTCGGTTGCAATAATAGAGGTAAGAGGAATTGTGGTAGCATGCATTTCAAGCCCCACGACCAAATGGACAAAAAGTATCCCCCCTTCAAATCAAAGACGCATTGCGTGACTATGAGAAGGAGTGGTTATATTACAAAATTGTTGGAGGTAACCATCTCAAGTACACTGGAAGTCCTCCTCGAGGCACAGTGCGCTCAAGGCGTGAAGAACGAGAAGGCTTCCTTGGAGTTGACAACGAAGAAAAAAAACTAGTTGATGCAGTTATTTCTCTAGTGGCCACCGGACTAGCTGGTTGAAATATCATTTATGACTTCCTCCAACACAGGATTAGCCCTGAAGGGGATTCTTGACTAGGTCAACTTTTTCGGTCAAAGCTAAGAATCTCTATCAATGTATGTAGGCTCACATGTCAGACTGACAGAGTTTACCTCTGTAATGGTTATGACCATACAACCGCTATCCAAAGGGAGTCTAATACACTTTATTACGATCTAACTGGTTGTCGACCAGCTATGGACATTGTCCGACCGGTTATACAGTTTTAGCCAATCCCCTATCAGTAAACTGGTCGAAGAGACATGACATCTTTGCATGTGACTATCAGGAAATCAGTTATTGGCGCATCTGGCAACATATGATAATTGGCTAAAAGACGTGACGGTTCAAGACTCTACTAAAGAACATGCGTGAAGATTATGAAGGGATACGGGTAGGCTACGATAGCGACAAATCAAAATTTCTACCACGTAAACCAGGAAGCCAAGCAAGAAGATGATCACAGATCGTTACCACTAGATGCGCAGAGCAGCGGAAGAAGTGTCGGAGCAGCCTGGTCCGACGAAGAGCGCGTCGATGTACTGGTCGTAGTCGATCGTCCAGCGTCCTCGTTGGTTGATCGTCTCCTCCAGCACCTCTGCAGTTCCTTGCGAAGATCGCAAATCGTCCTTAAGCGCAACAACGTAGAAGCGCCTCTATGGTATCCACACGTCCAGGGAAGGAACAACCGTACGCCGGTGTGCTAGCACCAAATCGCACGGGGAGGCTCTCAAGAAGATGGTGGCTAGGGTTTCGGTAGGGCAACTCACGTCAACTCACTCTCCCCAACAGCCTCATGCATCTCCTTATATAGTGCCCGTGATGGATCCTATCCAAACACGCTTCTGAATCGTATTCGTCTTGGTTTGTTCAACCCGTTAAGTGTGTGACCCGTTAGGTTCATGTGTAGTTCGGTTGTGACTGGAAACCCTTTCCGGCCACGAGTCGATAGCGGTTCCTAGTAGGACATAACGATTCCGAATACACACAAATTATATCGGACGAACCTTAATGCAATATGATCTCGACCAGGTCCTCATCACTTACGACCGTGTTCTATATCTATCGACCGGTTCGTATTTGATCACAACCAACTCGTAACTCCTTACGACTTGGTTTCGACCACTCTGTGATTACGTTCGACCGATCTCGACTTGTTTGTATCTCCATACGACCGGTCCGTGGTGGGTCGAACTCGACCTTCTCATGTATTCTCCCTTTGCCTCACGATATCTGGTTGAACTCGGGTGAGATGTTGTGTCATCTATGGACCGTTCAATGCTTTCTCGATCGAGTATCGGATAACCTTATGTGGTGAACTCTTGACCACGATGTATATAGCCATGCACTTTCTTTATCCGACTACTTGAGGGCGAGAGATATCTCTCATGTTATGTTAGGAGGGCAAATCCATATCCGACCGATCACATCCCTCTGCATGTTTCATAGCATGAAAGCTACCTTTATAACCACCCAATTACGAGTGGCGTTTGGCAACCCCTAAGAGTGCTATTATACATGTAGGAAACCATGCTGATCTCAGGTCTAAGGATTATACATTATCATTGCTTGAGACCAACTAACGACACATAGAATCATAACAATCTCAATAGTGTCTCAAGGTGGGTCTTATCCAACACTATGTTCTCTAACACGTGTCCACATTATTGATTCGATATCCCTATATCCATGACCGGTGAAACATGGTCATCAATCAATACATGTCTTTGGTCGTAGAGTCACTAGTGTTCCGAGCCGATGACTTTCGACCGGGGATACTTTTAGAACGACATCATCATAAGTTAAAAGAGCTTCACCAACAAGTCACATACTCGTTAATCTTCATGAGTGATGATTCATTCAAGGAACAAGATAACATATTATCAAATATTATGAACATAATGAAATATAATCATCTCTATGATTGCCTCTAGGGCATATTTCCAACAGTCTCCCACTTGCACTAGAGTCAATCATTTAAGTATCTGATACCAATAGCTCTTGTGTGTGCCTCATGCTTTGGCTGTGTGAGAGGCTTTGTCAACGGATCAGCAACATTTAAATCCGTATGAATTTTGCATATCTTAACATCTCCTCTATCCACCAATTCGCGAATGAGATGATAACGCCTGAGTATGTGCTTGGACTTCTGATGGGATCTAGGCTCCTTAGCCTGCGCAATGGCTCCATTGTTGTCACAATAGAGATCCATTGGGCTTGAGGCACTCGGAACCACACCCAACTCAGCAATAAAATTCCTTATCCAAACACCTTCCTTTGCAGCTTCCGAAGCCACAATGTACTCGGCCTCTGTTGTGGAATCAGCAACCGTCTCTTGCTTGGAACTTTTCGACTCACGCACCTCCATTCAAAATGAATACAAAACCAGATTGCGAACGATAATCATCTTTGTCGGTTTGGAAGCTTGCATCGGTGTAACCATTTACAACTAGCTCTTCATTACCGCCATAAACTAGGAACGCATCCTTAGTCCTTCTCAAGTATTTAAGAATATTTTTCACAGCTGTCCAGTGCCCTTCACCGGGATCAGCTTGGTATCTACTCGTAACACTTAGAGCATATGATACATCTGGTCGAGTACATATCATGGCGTACATGATAGATCCAATAGCTGAAGCATATGGAATACCATTCATGCGGTCTTGCTCATCAGTGGTCGAAGGACACTGACTCTTGCTAAGACTTATGCCATGTGACATAGGCAAGAACCCTTTCTTGGTATTTTGCATGTTGAACCGAATCAACACCTTGTCAATATAAGTACTTTGGCTTAATCCAATTAGCCTTCTCGATCTATCTCTATAGATCTTTATTCCCAAGATATATCTTTGCCTCTCCTAGGTCCTTCATAGAAAAACTATTTTTCAATGATGCCTTATGATTCTAGCATCGGAATGTCATTTCCGACCAATAGTATGTCATCTACATACAAGATCAGAATAACAAGTGCGCTCCCACTAACCTTCATGTAAACACAAGGTTCTTCTTTGTTCTTGACGAAACCAAACCTTTTGATTTCCTCATCAAAATGTATATTCCAACTCCGAGATGCTTGCTTCAATCCATAAATAGACTTTTGAAGTTTGCATACCTTACTAGCATTCTTTGGATCGACAAAACCTTCAGGTTGTGTCATGTACACATCCTCATCTAGGTTTCCATTAAGGAAAGCTGTTTTGACATCTATTTGCCATATCTTATAGTCAAAATATGCAGCAATAGCTAGAATGATCCGAACAGATTTAAGCATCTCTACCGGTGAGAAAGTCTCATCGTGGTCAACTCCTTGAACTTGTCGAAAACCTTTTGCGACTAGACGAGCCTTATGAATGTGAACATTTCCATCCATATCAATCTTTTTCTTATAGATCCATTTGCACTCAATGGTTTTAACACCATCAAGTGGATCGACCGGAGTTCAAACTTGATTTTCTCTCATGGAATCTATCTCGATTTCATGGCTCCAAGCCATTTCTCGAGTCTGGGTCCATCATTGCTTCCTCATAAGTCTTAGGCTCACCATTATTCAATAATAATCGTCATGCCCATACCTTGTAGGCAATTGACGTGGCCTTTTAGATCTACGGGGTGGTGCCTTATCTCTGAGTTCAACAACAATTTGTTCATCGGTAGAGGTTCAATAGGAGTTGAAACACTTTCGGATGTTTCCGAATTTCTTGAGTTGCACCTTTCTCCCATGACTCCTTTTGAAAGAAACTCTTTCTCCAAAAGACACCATTTAGGCAACAAAAACTTTGTCTTCTTCGGTTGTAGAAATAATATCCTTTAGTTTCCCTAGGATATCCTATAAAGAAGCATTTATCGATTTGGGTGTGAGCTTATCAAGCGTCAAGCGTTTAACATAGACATCACATCCCCAAATCCTTAGAAAAGACAAACTAGGACTTTTCGGTCCACATCTCATATGGTGTCTTATCTCTCGATTTTGATGGTACCTTATTTAAAATGAAAGCGGTTTCTAGAGCATAACCCCAAAAATACAATGGCGGATCAGTTGGCTCATCATCGATCGAACCATGTCCAACAAGGTCCTATTTGCGCTCGGACACCCCATTCCATTGTGGAGTACCCGGTGGCGTAAGTTGTGGAACAATTCCACATTGTTTCAAATGATTGCCAAATTCCTGGCTCAAAATTCACCTCCACGATCAGATCGCAAAGATTTGATTGTCTTGCCAAGTTGATTCTGGTACCTCATTCGGAACTCTTTGAACTTTTCAAAGGATTCCGACTTGTGCCTCATTAAATAGATATATCCATATCTACTATAGTCATCGGTGAAAGTAATGAAGTACTGAAAACCACCTCTAGCTGTCGTGCTCATTGGTCCACACACATCAGTATGTATGAGTGCCAACAAGTCGGACGCCCTCTCATTCCGACCAGTGAAAGGTGTCTTGGTCATTTTCCCGAGTAGGCAAGACTCGCACGTTTCAAATGATTCCAAATCAAATGAGTTTAGAATTCCATCATCATGGAGCTTCTTCATGCGTTTCTCACTTATGTGACCCAAACGACAATGCCAGATAAAAGTGGAATTCATATTATTAGGCCGAAGCCTCTTTGCATTAATATTAAAGATGGGTGCATCATCAAGATTTAAAATAAACAACCCGTTCAAAACAGGAGCATAGCCATAAAACATATCATTCAAAAATATAGAACAACCATTGTCCTCAATAATGAATTTATAACCTCTGCCATCAAACATGAGGCGAGATAATGTTTCTACTCATGGTGGAGCGTAATAACAATTATTTAATTCCATAATAAATCACGAAGGCAAAACCAATGGTAAAATCCCGACGGCTAATGCAGCAACCTTTGCTTTATTCGACGAAGATCCATCTCGCCTCTTGCAACTCTCCTATTCTTTGTTAGACTCGCATCGAATTGCAAATATGAGCAAGCAGGCCGGTATCAAATACCCATGAGTTAACGGAAGAATCAGCAAGTAAAACATCTATAACATTAATACCTGAAGTGGAAGGTTTAGTCCCACCATTCTTTTTCAGACCAGCCAGGTATTTCTTGCAGTTCCTCTTCCAATGGCCTAGCTCTTTGCAGTAAAAGCATTCATTCTCTTGAGTCGGGCGGACTTAGTCTTGGGTTTAGGTTTGTTGGTTTGGATCTCATCCAAACTTTAGCCTTGCCCTTTTCTTGACCCAAGTCTTAGCCTTCTTCTTGAAGCTTGTACTCTTTTGCACCATCATCACATGATTGTTGCTTTTCTTAATCTTGTCCTCTGCGGTCTTAAGCATCATATGTAGTTCGGTGAGATTCTTGTCTAAGCCATTCATATGGAAGTCGAGAATGAATCGACCATAGCTTGCGTGAAGCGAAGCAAGAATCAAATCTGTAGCCAACTCTTGACTCATTGGAAAACCAAGTTTTTCCAAGCTCGTGTGTAACCAACCATTTTGATCACATGTGGGCTCACGGACTACCCTCGGCTAGCTTACATAAACAAGTTCTTTGAGATCTCAAATCTCTCGGTTCTTGCTTGTGTCTCAAACATGCCTTTGGCGCCACGATCATATTGTAGGCCTCAATGTTCTCAAACTGTTTACGAAGGTGCAGAGTTCATCGCAGCAAGCATGAGGCAGCTAACATCAAGGATTCATCACATGCCTTTTTATAGGCGGATTAAAATGTAGCAAAAACATTATCGTGAGCACATCTGGAATTGGTTCCTCTAGAACATGTTCCTTTTTATCTTGCCTAAGAACAATTCTTAGGTTGCGGGACCAATCCGCAAATTTTGTTCCATTCAGTTTTTCCTTTTCAAGTATCGAACGTAAAGCAAAACTAGATGTTGGTACAGCGATTGGTGCCATGATCTACAACATAAAATACGCAAAACTAAGACATATGTTCAAGAAAAGTAACTTCTATTAAACAATTTAATAAAGATACTCCCACTAAATACCATATCCCTCTTATGACATTTAGTGATTCAAGATCCACAATCGGGTAATCTACTAGTGAGCTTTGGCATCTTTGCTAGAAGATTAATGAATTCGTAAGCAACCCTTTGCTAATCATATCTCTATATGACTCTTGTTGTTGGGCAGCATCTCTATGCTTCGCACCCAACCCTATGCCCCAAGGTCCATAACCGTTATGATGACCTTGTCAAGTTAAACCAATGCAATGCGTGTAAGTGTCAGACACAAACCCATCTAGTCAAGGAAAGTTAATGGCATTCCGCTTTAGCAAGACCTACCATTAAAATACAAGACTTTTGATGGTGCGACTTATTGGAGGGCATCAATTTTAACTTAACATTATGTGAGGAATTTTAATTTTATCATGTTAAAAGCATCTAATGAAAAACATGACTTAATATCATGACGAGGAATAAACACAAACATTCACGAGATAATCATATCTTTGTGAAATAGTATGGCCCTTAACATGGCGATCTCCATCGGCATGCTTCTCGTCCTCAGACCACCATGCTTGAAGTCTCCACCGCATTCATCTACTAAGCAATTACTCCTAAGAGCTAGTAATGAATTACATAGGATATTATCAACCATCACATGTTGGTACGCAGACCGTTATACAATAATATGTAGCTCGATGGCTATCTCACAACATGACACGCAGGTCATGAAAATCCATACGTGCATCACATACACAATGGGCCATACTATTCACATCAATCCCTGCAAAAATAAGTTACGCATAGAATCCAATTCTATCGGACGACATGAACACATACTACCTATAACGCGCGGTACAATTAGCCAGCACGAAAATTTTTTCCGAGACATGAATCTTATTCACGTTTCTGAGCTTTGGAAATCATCGGATTAATCATATTAACCCTATTCCAAGCCAATCTGATTACTGCCTTGATACGACCACATAATGCGACATACTCCGATGGCGGAATTCCGAACGGTAGGAGTATCATGCAAGGTAGTCAAAAACAAATAGAGTGAATCATCTGGTGCTCTTAACTTGTACCTCCTCGTATACCCATCTACTACCACGGCGGTCGATCTAATCGACCGGGGCCTAGGTTTCGAGATCGACCGATAATAGATCAATCTACTACTACCACATATCAAGTATATGCGACCGATCCAGATCAAAAACTACGTAGGATGGCTCTGATACCACTGAAGGGATACGGGTAGGCTACGATAGCGACAAATCAAAATTTCTACCACATAAACCAGGAAGCCAAGCAAGAAGATGATCACAGATCGTTACCACTAGACGCGCAGAGCAGCGGAAGAAGTGTCGGAGCAGCCTGGTCCGACGAAGAGCGCGTCGATGTACTGGTCGTAGTCGATCGTCCAGCGTCCTCGTTGGTTGATCGTCTCCTCCAGCACCTCTGCAGTTCCTTGCGAAGATCGCGGATCGTCCTTAAGCGCAACAACGTAGAAGCGCCTCTATGGTATCCACACGTCCAGGGAAGGAACAATCGTACGCCGGTGTGCTAGCATCAAATCGCATGGGGAGGCTCTCAAGAAGATGGCGGCTAGGATTTCGGTAGGGCAACTCACGTCAACTCACTCTCCCCAACAGCCTCATGCATCTCCTTATATAGTGCCCGTGATGGATCCTATCCAAACACGCTTCTGAATCGTATTAAATCTTGGTTTGTTCCAATCCGTTAAGTGTGTGACCCGTTAGGTTCATGTGTAGTTCGGTTGTGACTCGGAAACCCTTTCCGGCCACGAGTCGTAGTGGTTCCTAGCAGGACATAACAATTCCCGAATACACACAAATTATATCGGATGAACCTTAATGCAATATGATCTACGACTAGGTCCTCATCACTTATGACCAGGTCCTATCTCTATACGACCAGTTCGTATTTGATCACAACCAACTCGTAACTCCTTACGACTTGGTTTCGACCACTCTGTGATTACGTTCGACCGATCTCGACTTGTTTGTATCTCCATCGACGATCCGTGGTAGTCGAACTAAGCATTTCTCATGTATTCTCCCTTTGCCTCACGATATCTGGTTGAACTCGGGTGAGATGTTGTGTCATCCATGGACCGTTCAATGCTTTCTCGATCGAGTATCGGATAACCTTATGTGGTGAACTCTTGACCACGATGTATAGCCATGCACTTTCTTTATCCGACTACTTGAGGGCGGAGATATCTCTCATGTTATGTTAGGAGGGCAAATCCATATCCGACCAGTCACATCCCTCTGCATGTTTCATAGCATACCCAAAGCTACCTTTATAACCACCCAATTACGAGTGGCGTTTGGCAACCCCTAAGAGTGCTATTATACATGTAGGAAACCATCTTGATCTCGGTCTAAGGATTATACATCATCATTGCTTGAGACCAACTAACGACACATAGAATCATAACAATCTCAATAGTGTCTCAAGGTGGGTCTTATCCAACACTATGTTCTCTAACACGTGTCCACATTATTGATTCGATATCCCTATATCCATGACCGGTGAAACATGGTCATCAATCAATACATGTCTTTGTCGTAGAGTCACTAGTGTTCGACCGATGACTTTCGACCGAGGATACTTTTAGAACGACATCATCATAAGTTAAAAGAGCTTCACCAACAAGTCACATACTCGTTAATCTTCATGGTGATGATTCATTCAAGGAACAAGATAACATATTATCAAATATTATGAACATAATGAAATATAATCATCTCTATGATTGCCTCTAGGGCATATTTCCAACAGATTAGAGGCGCCTTTATCGGCATTAACTGCCACCTTTTCAATAACTATAAAGGGGATAGCCCACGTAATCTGTAATATATTCATAATTGTGTAATAATTCATTGTTCATCAATTCTATAACATCCCCATTGTATTCTGATACAAACACTTAGTGTGTCCACAACAATAAAACGTCTTCATTTCGATAGTTGATGAGGATATAATAATCCCCATTTAATCATTTATCTATAATTCAGATTATGGATAATAATGATGTCATATAACTCTTGAGTATACCCTTAATAGCCATAAGAGAAATTTGGAGGTCGTAAGTTCTTCTATGACCACCCCATAGTCGTAAGTCCTCGACTACTCCATGATCGTAAGTCCTTCTACGATCGACTGTGGTAAATAAGCTCTTCTCGACCACCTCCTGGTCGTAAGTTCTTCTACGACCAGTCCCTAATCGATAAGGCTCACAGACATGTGGGCCTAGTCGATTAGGGAATCTTCTGCACCGTATCCAAGGATATGAGCAATCAATTACGCTGTTATTCTCCAGAATAATAGCACGATTTAAACTCTCTGTTATGGTGTTAGCGCACGGTAACATGGGAACGTTACTACTCCCACAATAACCTCGATACTTGGCTCACGCTTTGGAACATTAAGGCTGACCTTTAGACTAGAGGCACAACGGTGCGCTTCGAGGACTGTATAAAAAACAAAATCATCAGGACAACCGGGGAGATCAGAGGCCAATTAGAAGCACAATACTCTAGTTTTTGGCTTCATCTTGTAATCCAGCATACTCAATACATACACACAGGAGTAGGGTTGTCATTCTCCAAGGATAAGGCCCGAACCTGTATAAAAATTCCTGTGTCTCTATCTATGTGTGATCTTGAGCCTAGAGGAACCCCCGAACCAAACAATCTTGACGTAAGTTCGGTTCTAAAACTCCGACAGTTGGCGCCGACCGTGGGGATCTCGAGTCATCAGCTTTCCTTTGACCTTTTCCAAACTCTCATGTCCTCATGGCAGGAGAGTGGAGCGAGAAGCTGGTTCGACTTGGCGGTTCTGTGAGATATCGACATGGATCTTTGGTTTCAATTACAGTAGAGTGATGCATCATCCGATGGTGATGTAAGCCTCGAGGATCATTCTCCGGAGACCATCCCGAATAGAGTTAAGGAGGATCCTTATCCCCACAATCACGTCCGGATGAGGAACCAGCTTTCTCAGAGGGCAAGGGTCAATTCGACCACATCAAGGACTGTCCCAAGGTAGGCTCAGAGCATGACGAGGGTTCTCCCTCCAAATGTTCAAATCCACCTGAGGCAGTCCGACTGGCGCGACAACTCTTGGAAGTCGTAATTCTGGATCTTCATCAGCATCTAGTGGTTCTCTCGCTCCGGCTAGTCCAGCCAAGGATGCGATCGAACACGCTCTCCTTGCGAGTTCAACCATCCCAACACAGGGCTCACTTACGGACGGAGACGGCTATAACCCGGAATTCCCCTTCCTGCAGAGGTTTGCTCCAAGTTGTCAGATGGTGTTATTCGACGACTCCTCATGCGAGGAGGTCTCAAGCGCAAGTGGAGATCATCAGCCGGAGGTCTTCGTCCTTCCCTCAGGTAGCAATAACTCTCCTAGAGACAGGACTAAGGACGCTCCCCGACGATCACACCCTACGACCGCTTGTGGCAATGGCAAGGACTCCTTCGGCGATGACCAGAGTCAATAGTCTGATGAGTGTGCGAAAAATTCTCAAGATCATCGCACTTCACTGAGGCAAGCTTAAGGATCAGGTATGGATGATTCTGAAACAATCCGTCGGAAACGAGTTGTAACCCAGAGAAATTTGCCTGGGCGCACTCAATACTAGTTGGAAGAAGCTCAGGAACTTCAACATATCAACGACCTGCTCGAGAACCCATCTCGAGAACTTGCCCGAGCACCGGGCTACGACCTCTTCGCTGAAGAGATTGCACGAAGGTTACGAAGCACGATGAACAAGCTCGAACGTCCTCGCCGACATCACTCTGGAAGTCATAGCAGTACGACTCCATCAACTTCTAGTCATTCGAATAACTCACCGCATGGAGATCGACGCAAGTTGCATCGTTCCCCAAACCGGAAAAGGATTCCTCGAACGCCTGATGATCAAAGGGCTCCCAGGAGAGGTGATCATTCAAGACTCTAAGCCAGAGGTCTACAATAGCAGACAAAATACGAGGAGTATTACCCTCGTAGGATCGAGACTTGTCATAAGTTAGGTTCACCAATTGCCGGGTATCGTCGAGTACGATCGCGTGGCGACATCAACCCCTCTTTCCTGCAAAGGAAGCGTTACGACGTGATTACTGGATGTCGGGCATTCTCGTTTGACCTCTGAGCAATTCACTGGCTACCGTGGTTTCAACCAGGGAACATGGAGAAATTTGATGGATCTCAAAATCCCATCGAGTTTCTCCAAATCTGCATGACCGCTATCCGAGCAGCAGGAGGAGGAGAGCGCGTCATGGCGAATTACCTTCCGACTGTGCTCGAAGGGTCTGCTCGATCGTGGTTGTTAAACCAACCACTCGAGTCGATCTACTCGTGGCAACACCTCTGCGACCTTCTACTTGCCAATTTCCAGGGCACCTACTATCGCCCCGGGAAGGAGGACAACTTGCACAGGATAAGACAGAACGACCACGAGACACTACGCCAATTCATCGAGCGTTTGATCGGTCGCAACTCAATTCACGAGGTTTCGACTCATACATTATCGAGCTTTCAAGTAGGGAGTCCGCAGCAGAAGAATCACAGAGGATATCGCTTTGAACCCTCTGGCTACTGTCGCTGAACTCTTTGATATGGCTGATCGGTACACGATTGCTGATGAAGCAGTCGAGTTGACCAAAATCATCGATCGAGATGATCAGCACCCTCAAGATGTTGGTGAAGGTGGCAAGAAGAAGGATAAAAAGGCCAAGAAATCTAAGAATAAGGCAAAAGGCCAAAAGGCTCAAGCCAATAGTTCTAAGGAGGTCCTGGCCGTAAGCGATAAGGAATCGTGAAATCCCAAGCAATACCCTGATCAAGGTAAAGGTAAGCGCCCCGAACGGAAGAACGATAAGTTTAGGTGGTGTCCTTTCCATAAAAAGGAATGACATGACCTTCGCAATTGCCGAGTTTTCCAACGAAAACACGAGGACTACTACAACGGCAAAGGGCCACTTCCTACCCTCGAAGAGGTAGGGCAGGCTAGTGGTCGTATACAGTCGGACGACAACGAGGAGATGCTGTATCAAGATCCTAAACACACCATCGAGCACATCTTTGGGGGATCGTTGGCATACGAGTCAAAACGACAGCTTAAGGCGGTACCCTCCTCTTGTCAATAAATTGCCGAAGTGGTCGGAAGTCACCATCTCTTTCGAGAAGGTTGACTGCCCGATCCCTTCGACTCGACCAGGTCGCTTTTGAACCCACCATCAACAACTGTCGAGTAAATTGAGTGTTGATTGATGGTGGTAGTTTGTTGAATATTCTGTTCACGAATACCTTGGACGAGATGCAAGCACCCAGAACCAAGGTAAGACCGGTAAGATATTCATTTCATGGTATTGTACCAGGGTCTTCGACCAAACCCATTGGTCAAGTTTCTCTTCCTTTAACATTTGGTTCACCAAGTAATTTCAGGACAAAGAAGATCTCCTTTGATGTGGTTGATTTCGATACGGCACATAATGCCATACTCGGATGACCAGCTTTGGCAAAATTGTTAATGGCAACTCATTATGGGTATTAATGTCTTAAGATGCTAGGCCCCAAAGGAGTAATCACAATTCATTGTGATAAGAAGATGTCGCATACCTGTGACCGTCGATCCCTCAAGATGGTTGGTCAGATACCCACCCGGGAAGAAAAAGGGCAGCCTTCGACCAAGCAGTCGAAGCCTAAAGCTGCACCTAAGCCGAACAACCACATCAAAGAAGTTCCTCTGGATCAGGAGGAGCCCTCTAAGACTATTCGCATTGGGGATACTTCCGACCCCAAGTAGGAAGACGCCCTCATCGCTTTCCTCCGGGCAAACGCAGATGTCTTCACGTGGCAAGCATCCGATATGCCCGGAGTCCCTAGGGAAGTGATCGAGCACAGGCTAGCTCTACGGCCTGACAAAGTACATGTAAAACAAAAATTACGGAGATTTACCCTTGATCGACGAGATGCTATAAGGTCAGAATTGGATAAGCTACTTAAAGAAGGTTTTATAAGAGAAGTCGACCACCCAGAGTAGTTGGCCAACTCTGTAATGGTTAAAAAGTCTAACGGCAAGTGGCGAATGTGCATAGACTTAACTGATCTTAATAAAGCTTGTCCAAAATATGATTTCCCTTTACCTCGTATCGATCAGTAGGTTGACTCTACTGCCGGTTGTGAAACATTATGTTTTCTAGATGCATATTCTGGCTACCATCAGATTAATATGTGTCTAGAAGATGAAGAAAAGACCGCGTTTATTACTCCATTTGGTATATTTTGCTATGTTAAAATGCCCTTTGGTCTAAAAATGCTGGCACTTCTTTTCAACGCTTGATGCAATCAACTTTTTCACCTCAGCTAGATCGAAATTTGGAAGCCTATGTTGACGATCTAGTCGTAAAAAGTATCAAACGGCTTGATCATGTTTCGGACTTGCAGGAGACATTCGACAACCTCAGAAAACACCGCCTGAAACTCAATCCTGAGAAGTGTGTGTTTGGAGTCTTTTCGGGAAAATTGCTTGGATTCCTGGTCTCTGTATGAGGGATCGAAGCAAATCCCCAAAAGATAAAAGCCATTGTTCAAATGCGCTCTCCAACCACGAAGAAATAAGTCCAAAAACTGACAGGGTGTATGGCGGCTTTAAGTCGTTTCATATCACGACTGGGAGAAAAAAGACTACATTTCTTCAAACTTCTAAGGAAGCACGAGGGTTTCGAGTGGTCGGAAGAGGCAAACGCTACCTTTGAGGATGTCAAAAGATATCTTACAAGTGCTCCTATCTTGGTTTCTTCAAAACCAGAAGAGACGCTCTTAATTTATCTAGCTGCCACGCCACAGGCAGTGAGCGCAGTACTAGTCGAAGAACGTGAAAACGTCCAATGACCAGTGTACTACGTAAGTGAAGTTTTGCACGGGCCTAAAGAGTGTTACCCTCAGGTCCAAAAACTTCTCTATGCCCTCCTCATGTCTTCGAGGAAACTACGGCATTATTTTCAGGTGCACAAGATAATTGTGTCGTTTGAGTTTCCCTTGGGAGTGATCCTCCAGAATAGGGAAGCAGCGGAACGTATGTCTAAATGGTCAGTAGAACTTGGGGAGTTCGACCTCCATTTCGTGTCCCGAACAGCCATTAAATCCCAGATCTTGGCAGGCTTTGTCGCCGAATGGACAAATCCTGAACCTATTCAGGATCCCCAGTACGATACCCACGACCAGTGGACGATGTACTTTGACGGGTCACTTACTTTAAGTGGCTCGGGGGCTAGGGTGGTCTTAGAATCTCCTAACGGAGAGACCTTAAAGTATGCCACACAATTAAATTTTCAGGCCACTAACAATGTGGCAAAATATGAAGGTTTTCTAGCTGGCATATGAGCTGCGAAAGCACTCGCGATTCGATGACTACTTGTGAGAGGAGACTCTCAACTAATCGTGAATCAAGTCAGAAAAGAGTATCCAGTGCTCTAATCCGACTATGTCTCGGTACCTATCGGGAGTTCGTAAGCTTGAAAAGCATTTTTTCTGTTTCGAGGTACAATTCATCCCTCGAAAGGATAATTTCCTCGCAGACCAGCTTGCTCGGATATCTTCTTCCCGATCACAAGTACCAAAAGGAGTCTTCTTGGAGCAACTCTAGAAGCCGTCTTTGGTGGAGACACCGGAGACATCTCCTATTGAGATAGCCTCTCTAGAATACGAGGATACTTGGATGAATCCCATCTATGAGTATCTTTAGACGGTTCGTACCCTGACGACGATCTTGAAGCAGATCCCTGACGACGATCTTGAAGCAGATCGTTTATCCCGAAAGGCCAAAATGTATACTTTGGTCGAAGGAGTCCTCTATAAATGAGGTACTCAAGGGGTACTCATGCGATGCATACCGCAAAGGGAAGGAATAAACCTCCTTCACGACACACACGGGGGCATCTGTGGAACTCATGCTTCCTACAAAACGCTGGTCGGGAAAAAGCCTTTCGACAAGGATTTTACTGGCCAACAGCTCTCTATGATGCCAAAGAGCTAGTTAAGAAATGTGTACAATGCCAGTTTCATAGCAGGCAAATACACCAACCAGCTCAGGCATTGCAAACAATTCTTCAATCTTAGCCTTTTGCAACCTGGGGTCTCGATATCCTATGACCGTTCCCAAAGGCTTTAGGAGGTTTCGAGTTCCTTTTTGTGGCTATTGATACGTTCACAAAATGGATCGAACCGAACACTATATTTGGGATAATAACGGAAGCCGCAAAACGGTTCATGATAAGAAGCGTGATTCCTCGGTTTGGAGTCCCAAGTCGAATAATCACAGATAATGGTAAACAATTTTCGAGCGCAAAATTTCAGGAATTTTGCGACGAGTTGGGTACCAAGCTGTGTTACGCTTCCGTTGCCCATCCCCAAAGCAATGGGATAGTCGAGCAGTGAATGACCAAATAATACGAGGAATTAAAATTCAAGTCTTGACCCGACTTGTTAAGCGCTCGGGGCTTAGGTACAGAATTACCCTCAGTATTATGGGTAGTTCGCACGACTGCTAGTCGGGCAATAGGCGAAACACCCTTTTCCCTAGTTTTCGGTGCCGAAGCTATGCTTCCACCAGAACTAAAGATCAGGTCTACAAGGGTCGAGAATTTCAATGACTCAGCCCAAGAACAACTTGGAGCAGATGACATTAACCTGCTCGAAGAGAAGAGGAATCAAGCCTTAATCCGTTCAGCAGTCTACCAGCAAGTCCTACGCAAATACTATGATCATAAGGTCCAACCTCGTAGCCTTGCTGTAGGTGACTTGGTATTGAGGAAAATTCAATCCCAGTCTAATCGGAACAAACTTTCCCAAAAGTGGGAAGGTCCTTACACTGTGGTCGAAGTTATGCGACCAGGTTCGGTACGACTAGCAATGGAAGACGGCCGTATTCTCTCTAATTCTTGGAATATCAACCAGTTACGCAAACTCTATGTGTAATTGACCAACCGTGCAATAAAGAATCAAGTTCTTTCTATCTTTATTGTCTTACTTAGAGTAGTGCTTTGACATTTTTACCCTGGTCGAAGGTCCACCTACGACCAGTTCCTAGTTGTGAGCTTTTCCACGACAATACACTAGTCGTACAACATTCTACGACCAGTACCCAGTTTCTCTTTACACTAGTCGAAAGGATGCTAACATCAACTAGTCAAAACATTTCCTCTCTGCACGTGGTCCCGCCCACTAGAAGGAACTTCCTAGCGTCGACTCGTTCCTCCCTTTTTTGCTGCCATTTCAAAGAGCTTGGGTTTGAAACATGGTCGAAATAATGTCAAACCGGCTCTTAGCACTTAGTTTATTTCTTCATTCATTTTTGAAAAATAAATTAAGCTGAGTACACTTTTCAAATTTGCTTGACTACTTTTGGTATACTCGCTTCGTTTTAACTTGTCGAAGGAAGTTGCAACAACTAGTCGAAGTCTTTCCTCTCTGCACGTGGTCCTGCCCACTAGAAGGAACTTCCTAGCGTTGTCCTGCTTCTAACTCTTGCTACCAGAGAGAACCTACTGAGTGCACTGGAATAAGTTGAACAAATTTTAAAAGGAACTCCAAACGTTTATCTAACTCAAGTTGACCGTTCTTGATTTGATTAATCTGGTCAGAGATGGTAAACATCACCTAGTCAAAGCCTTTCCTCTTTGCACATGGTTCTGCCCACTAGAAGGAACTTCCTAGTGCCGATTCGTTCCTACTATTTCGGCCAGTGCATGATAATCGTAATCGAAAAACTACAAGTTAGCTAAACCTCTGTTTTATAGAAAACCCATTCCACACTATTTACTTGGTTTATCTAAATAAACCAAGCAAATAGTCGGGGGCTAGGATAAAGTTATTAACTTGACTTCAATTCTTAGTCTTGCTCTTTTTCCATTAATTATCTTTTGAGTTACTAACTACTCAACAAGATGATTTTCGAGGAAAAGGAAGGATATATATCAACATCAACAAAAACTTGTCTTTCTGGGACTCGGGACTCAGTACAGACTACTCAGTGAAAGCGATCTTATTTGCATATCCTCCGTGACTATATCGGCGATCGACTGCATTATCGTCATTAACTGATCCACTTCTGCTTCAGAGCAGGGGAAGTCGTCTATGACGGGTTGCAGATTAAGGCTGGGGTCACGAGCTTTTAGTTTTGCTAAGACAAATCTTTTTCCCTCTTTGATCGCATTCTTTATCGATTCAAATTGGTTAGTCTTCAGAGTAGTCACCAATTCTTGCAAAGTTACGACTTGTTAGCCAATGGCACTTTCGAATGTGCAAATATCGTGTCTTCACGAGGGTGATCCCTCGACATGAAGCTCACCGAGTACATTGTTGAAGTGAAGCGTTGACTTGAAGATTGATCTTCAAAATCCTTATTTCCTCCTAATCGTGAGTCGAAGCCTCGCGAAGTCGTTTTATTTGTACTGCTTGTTCTGAAAAGAATAAGATCAGTCAGATAAAGTGACCTCGAGAGGAAAACACAACCAATCGCTGGTAAAGATTTTGCTTACCAACTAGTCGAGAATCTAACTTCTTGACTTCCTCAGCGTGAGAGGCAGCTTCCTTTATGTAGCGCTGCTCTCACGTTTGGACCTCTTGGTCTTTTTCTGAAAAGGAATTAAACTTAGAAAAAGAAAAGAAGGTTCTAAACGGTCTTAAGTTTAGCGCTTATCGTTCAATCGTCCCTGCTTTGGATTGCAGAGTTTGCCTTCTAAAGCTTATTCAGGAGGTCTTCATTCTTGTCACTTAGCTTTTCGTCTCGGCTTTCTCATAGTCGAGAGAATCAGCTAAGATCTTCTCGTCGCTCTTGAACCTACAAAGGGAAAGAGTAGACGTCAGCATAAAACAAGTGGTCGTAAGTTCTTCTATGACTTAAACCTTGTCGTAAGTCTTTCTATGACAATACCCTAGTCGTAAGTTCTTCTATGACCAAAACATTGTCGTAAGTCTTTCTACGACAATATTTCGTTATAAGTTCTCTCATGACCGATTACCTAGTCGTAAGATCTTCTCGACAATCCCATAAGTTGTGTAAGTAGTTGAAGCGTAAAAGACTACGAAAAGAAGTTACTTACCACCTCTTTTGCTTTCATGATACCGCCTTCTCTGTCGGGAGTTGGACAAGTTGTCTATTGTACTCAAGAATAGTGACAATTTGCTCTAAAGCTTTCGTAAAAAGACAAAGAAGAAGCAAGAAAAGACATGTATGTAAATACCGATCAACATGTACTTACATTGAGTCGTTCGGCGAATGAAGATACCACACGTGGGATTCTTGAGCTCATCGATCTCTGGACTTGGTCCCACCACACCTTTTCGAGGCGTTCATCATCGAAGACATCCCCTCTGTTGGGAATGTCCTTAGGGTGAGGGACTGGCGAAAGATCTGAGCATGCGAGATCCCACAATGGTAGGGGCCAAAATCCGAAAGAATGTTCGAAAAACCGACATTCTTCTTCTTCTTCGACATCAGCTGCATCAACAGCTCCTTCTTGGGAACCGAGAGAAACGTCATCGATAACTTCCTTCCCGGCGCGATGGACCAATGATCTATCGCCTTAGCCTGATGCCTCCGCAGCATCAGGCGCCGTCCTCACTTCGGCCTCTATGACCACTCCTATGGAGGTAGGCGCTTTATCACCAACGACACCTTCCACCACTCGGACGGTGGATGACCCTTCGACCACCGCCACTGTTATTTCTACGGTTGCTGGAGAAACAACGGTGGGTTCCCTGGCAGGAACATCCTTGATGGTGAGAGGAGCCGGGCTAAGATCATAAAGGAAAACACGATTAGATGGTAAAAAGCAAAAGGTAAATCTTTGTTTTTACACTTTTGTCTCTTTTTACGCACCTTCAAGTCTTGGGACTTGATCTTGAGCTTGGAAAAAGCCTTCCTAAGGAGGGTTTCTTCGACTTTTCTCAACCACGTCTGGTCGAGACTCGGGTTGAGGAGCGACCATCGCTTCCTTGAGCCTCTTCGCTCTCTAGATGGTCAAGACCAATCTCGACCACCTCGAGGCAGCACTACCTCGACCACGGTGCTACTTTGGTGTAGCGTTTCCTTCATAAAAGACATGAAACTCTTCCAGCTTCTCTTTTTCTAGTCGCTGATAAAGCGCAAGAGGCGTAAACTTCGAAGGTCTTATTGTCATAGTAGAAGGGTACCTTGGTCTTGGGTCTTTATGTTTGAATACTTCGGCTACTCCTGCCGCAATTGCTTCCTCTGCAGCAGCTATTTCTGCTGCAAGATTAGCAAAAGGTGCAGACGAAGTAGCGGAGCTCGAACTTGCGCCGTCCTTGTCGGCGACTTGCACAAGCTTCCTCCTCCTGGTCTGAGGAGCATCTGCTTGCTCAACAGCAGGGCTCGAGCTTGCTCCTCCCTTGTCCACGACTCGCATGAGCCAACGTCTCTTGGCCAGGGGAGAAACAAGCTGCTCTATGGCCGCACCGACGACCATCAGTTCGTCTTCTTCGTCGTCCCGACGGTTCTCCGTGCCTACTTTCTGCAAAAATCAGAAAGAGAGATATTATAAAGCAGTCGTAAGTTCTTCTACGACTATTACCATGTTGTAAGCTTTTCTACGACAATCCTCTGATCGTAAGCTTTTCTATGACCAGAAACTGATCGTAAGCCTTCCTACGACCAGTGCCTAGTCATGAGTTCTTCTATCACTATCAAGTCCTAAAGAAGAAATCAATTATCGATTACCTTTAGGCGATGCACCTTGTCCTCTGGGGACAGGTCAGCCAGAATTAGAGGTGCCACCACGTGGGCTGGCGCTTTCTCACAGATGAGCTTGACCCGACCGTCAATCTCCTCTTGTGAGATGTCTACAAGGATAAGAAAACTTCAATAAGCCAATTTCGAAATTAACAGAAAGAAGGCTAAGCTTGAAGTTTACTTACCCTCCTCGTAGTCCCTAGTCGGGTCTTTCGGCCCAGAGTACCTCCACATTTGGTAAGCCCTCTTCTTCAGAGGACTTATGCGACGCGTGACGAAGTCTTTCACCACGTGCCATCCGGTAAGTGTGAGAATCCGCGTTTTAGACCTAATCGCGTAGCAGTAATCAGCGATTAGCGGTAATTAATCTCGTCATAGCAGTAAGCTCACAGTAGTGTTAAGATCGTTATTAAGCAACTAATTTGTTATCAGCTCATTGGTTTATTCCGGTTTCGTGTCGCGAGCATTACATTCATAGTCAGTAGAACCATCATTCCATCATTCATTCAATCTCATCATTCAAGCACAAGATTTCTTTTGCATTCAACAGTGCAACATCAAGTCATAATTAAATTTGCATTTCCATTCTCATTAGATAAGTAAATCAACAATTGCATCGTTTACAATAGAGTTTTACATTAATCTTTTTGAGCATTGTAGCTTTCAAAGTTGGCAGCATTGCACAGCTCACATTCACCAAATAGCCACATCAGGAAGGAAGCAGAAGGAGGCAGGGGCATAGTGGGAATGCATAGGGCCAAGGGAAGCCACAACCACAAACCACAAGGGCATAGTGGTCATTAGCATGGCAAGAGTTTTGAGCCAGCCGAAATGCACTCCCCTATTAAGCCATCCCTCATTTCACAGCCTCACAAGGCAAACACCAAGCCAAGACACATAAGCTTCTCATTCGATTCACAGCCAAAGCAAAACAAGAGCCAAAGAAATACCATGCACAGGCAAGGAGAAGGGAAGCCGAACCATTCCCCCTTGCCAGCCAAATCCATCCCCCCTCTCCCAACATTCCCAATTCATCCCCTCGGTCTTGCAGCAACCACATTCTAAGCAAAGACAGTACCTGACCTCCAAGCATTCTCAAGCCATATAAAGACCCCCATTTCCTTCCCCATTCTCATTCATCTCTCAGTCACCCCTCCCATTCACAGACTCCATTCGTCTCTCCAATTCCTAGACAACCAGCGCACAGCCACCACACTCACCCCCTCCCATTCACTCCCATTCACTGACCACCTTCATTACCCCCAACACAGGCTGGTCAGCATCCAGGAGCTCCTCACCCCTCATTCATCTCCCCCAGTTAAGCTACATTCATCCTCCCAACACATTCACCCCCCCCAAATCCCATTCACAGCTCCCATTCACCATCCCATGGCCTTACCTCCAGGATCCTTCCCTCCTAGCCAAGTCCAGGAGAAGACCAGGGGAGCACAAGCAAGAAGCTAGGGAGCCAGGAGCACGACGATGCCAAGGCGGCCATAAGACGATTGGCAACACATCCTGGACCGCTGTCATCACCAACACGAGCATTGCCGACCATCCTCGCAAAAAGCATTAACCCAAAACCAACTCAATACCCAACCATCAGGTAAATACATTTGCATAGTGAGCTGTAGGTGAGTTCATACCTTCGGTAGCAGCCTTCTCCCGTAGTCAAGTTCCCCCCAGAGCCACCTTCAAGCCCTGCATGCACGCATCAATAGCAAGCATCATCATTTTATTCATCTGTGCATATTGAGTAGAACAGCTGAGCATGAGCTTGGAGGTTTTGGGAAGGCAGGAGTGACTTCTGTGCGTAGCGCCGGCGGCTGGGAGAACGAGCCGGCTGGGCCGAACCCACTGGGCTAGTGGGTTGAGGCCGCCAAGGAGCCAGGGGTGGGCCGAGCAAGCCGCCATTGAGGAGAACGAGCTGGCCCTAGAGGCCGAGCCGACCCGAGCGACAATGAGCTAGCCTTCGGCCGCCGAGAAGAGAAGCTGGCGAGGGAGCTAAAGTCGTTGTCGTCGATGGCGCAGCGATGGCCGGGCGCGCCTGTAGCAAGGGAGGGAGGAGGCGGCTACAGCGTCGGCGGCAGACCGAACCAAGCGGTGCTGCGTCGGCACCGGGGCCGGTGGGCGGTTGTCTTGGCTGGCAGAGACCTGACAGCGCCGCTTTCGTGTATCAGAGGCAGGGAGGCCGCTGTTGTAGCGGAGGCGCCGGTGGTGGCGGCGGAGGCGCCCGGTGGTGGGTGGCGGCGGGCAGGCGAGAGAGGCTGGTGGCATGCATGGTGAGTTGGGAGAGAGAGGGAGCAAGATTTGGGAGGAAGACTGGATCTGGAAGGTGTGTGGGTGTTAGGGTGGTGTTGGCCGATTAAAGAGAGAGAGAGAGAGTGGGGTTAGGCTAGAAGGTTTGGTGTAGAAGGTTTGAAATTTGAGGGAAAAATCGTGAGGAAGTGGGTAATGCTAACAATTTGTTCTACTTTTGTCTGCAGCTATTAATCAGTAAATTAAATGAGTTTTAGCTACATGGCTTTTCTAGTGAATGTTTTTAACTGGGTCTTTTCAGTTAACCAACTTAAAATCAATATGTTGTTTTATTGCTAAAATAAATTGAGTTTCCGTTATTTCTGCTAATCGCTAGTTAAATTGCTTGAGTAGCGTCGTGTGCATTGCGGGCATTTAGTCAGGAGTTTTGGGCTATTTTAGTCTTGTTGGTTTATTTAAGCGGGAACCTCGGGTTTTGACCTTAGTGCGCATAGACACTAGAACAATTATTTTGGGGTGTGCTAACTTAGTAGAGATCTCGAAAAGTTTTATTTAAATTAATTTATGCTAACATTTAGAAGTCACTAACTTAAGTATCTATTATATCACTCAAATCAACTACGAATTTACTTATATTATTATTTGTCTCCGCCAGTATTGCTCAGAAGACGATCCGGCATCGGCAGGAAGCGGTGATTAGAGTTTACATCGTGCCGATCTTTCCTACATCTACGAAGGCAAGCGATCCTTTTGAACATAAACATAGTTAATTTAAATGTAAACCGTATCTTGCACTATTATGTGTATTGCATCAAAATTGTTTTCCAAAACCCAAATAAAATGGATGAGATGAACATGATTAAGATGAACATGAATGAAATGAGAATGATGAAAGAAAGTGATATGAGAATATTATGACTGGTAAAGGGGGCCCTTGGCAGGTAAGAGATGAGGTAGGAAGTGGGACCCTTTACATATGGTTAAAATATAAGGACCAACAAACTCTTACTCGGTTAGAGGCCGTAAATTCAGTACCAACTATTTTCCCGTTTCGCGCGGGCAGAAAATGCTACCTTGTTACGTGACTATGCTCTCCACAATGAGTAAGTTATATATGTGTGAGTGTGATGGAGGAACCCAGGACCGGTAGGAGAAGTCCGGAAGTGGGGGATCCAAGGCGCTATAGCGCTAAGGTGGAGTGTTGAGTCACGGATAGAAATCGCCTCAACCAACATTACGAGTAACTTCGATGGGTGACGAGGTCAAGACCGACGAAAGTAATGGGCGGAGAAATTAATTCACGTAACCTAGAAAGCGTTACGTATTCGAACTCGAACCGCATCAAAGGAAATCACGGGGGACCGGTTCATTTAGAGCTCGTAATAACTATGGGTAAAGTGGTACAAACTCTGCAAGCGATGCTATACAAAATCATGAATTTATGCGGTCTCTGGATTGGAGTCTAAAGGAACGTAGGGGTCTTTCTTACCGTCGAGAGTGACAAGTAATGTTTTCAGTATTAAAATTTGCCACATAATATTTTAATAAATTATTTTCAGAAAAGAGATGATATAGAAAATGTGATAACCAACAGTGATAGTCATCCAGTGCATTTTTGCTATTAATGCTTGCAGAGTACATTCGTGTACTCAACATTGTTAGTATTCTCCTTTGTAGATCTTAGTCCGGCCGGGAACTATCCCGAGTGGGACGACGGGCATGCAGGTACCGAAGCAACTGTAAGAGGAGAAGGCACTGACTACGAGGACCAGGGCGAGAGGGGCGCCATATTTGACGCGTGGGACGAGTAGGCGGCCGAGACTTCAAGGTTGGCGAGTGCAACAAAGAAGTTTCCTTTTGTGGCTGTATAATACTTGTATCAGAACCATAGCCTTACGTGGCTATTACTGGAATAAAAATGTACAGTTTTTAACTTATTGTTCTGCTGCGTGACTCTAGTAAAGGCTTACTATTCATTGAAGCAGTGTTCTACTGAGCAAACGAATAGTAATCCGTATGCCTAAGTGTGATTACCCTTGGGGTAATGACGCGGGCGTCCACAATAAGCCCTCTTCCTTCAAGTCGACAATGGCTTGAATGAAGGGGCGATTCGACCGAGATCCTTGGGAGTCGAATCCCAAGTAGAGATCTTCTCAGCCGGCTTCCTCGTGAAGGAGAGGCTGTCCTCATTGGTTATCTCCCAATAGAACCACATCTTATTCCACCCCGGCCATGACGATTGGGTAAACATCTGAATGTACTCCTTCGACTTCTCGTCGTGGAGCTTGAGATCAGAGCTCTTGGCGACTCCGACATCCGTCATTCCATAGAAGTACTGGAACAACTCTAAGTAGGCCGGAATCCCCAGGTAGGCCTTGCACAAGTACACGAACACTTCCAGCGTCGTAATGGAGTTGGGAACAAGATTCACCAACTCCACACCGAAGTGTTCGAGTACAAGCGTGAGAAAAGGGTGACCAGACAATCGAAGGGCACACTCACAGAACACCTGGAAGACAGAGATTTGCCCAATCTCACCCGACGGCCAATGCTGCCCGGCAGCCTCGATCCACTTCACGAATTCCTTCTATGGGATCTTCTCGGAGTCGACCAAAGCCTTGATTTTGGTTGCATTCATCTCCGATTCGACCCATTGGGAAGCGGACCGCCATTTCTTCCAAAAGCCAAAGGTTGGGGTTTGGAAGATTGGGAAGAAGGCTCAATTTGGTCGTGGCAAGGAGAACTCAAAGCTTGAATAGCGAGAGTGATTTGGGGGAAAGTAAAAGACCTTATTCTCACTCATGGTGAATATTTATAACCGCACGACTGAAGTTAAAAATACATGGCTACCCAACGGTTGCCAACCGAGAACCGCCCAACAAGCAGAGATATGAGGAGTCGATTGAGATTCTTAAATTTATCTGCTCGAGGAAACCAGGTCAGTCTTTACACCTCAAGCGATATTACCTTCTTGACCAAGTCTTTTTCTGGTCAAATGAAACACCAGTCGAAAAGTTCTTCCTTCGATCATTTCTCTACGACCACTTACTGGTCGTAAGATCATCTACTGCTCCTTTCCCAAGTAAGTTATTTTCGCTTGAACCTGAGGGGCTAGATGACGAGGATATAATAATCCCCATTTAATCATTTATATATAATTAATATTATGAATAATAATGATATCATATAACTCTTGAGTATACCCCTTAATAGCCATAAGGAAAGCGAAGGTTGTAAGTTCTTTCACGACCACCCCATAGTCGTAAGTCCTACGACTACTCCATGGTCGTAAGTCCTTCTATGATCAGCCTGTGGTCGTAAGCACTTCTACGATCACCTCCTAGTCGTAAGCTCTTCTACGACCAGTCCCTAATCAATAGGGCTCACAGACATGTGGGCCTAGTCGATTAGGGAATCTTCTGCACCGTATCCAAGGATATGAGTAATCAATTACGCTGTTATTCTCTAGAATAATAGCACGATTTAAACTCTCTGTTATGGTGTTAACTGCCTGGCAACATGGGAACGTTACTACTCCCACAATAACCTCCAAATACTTGGCTCCACGATCCGAACATTAAGGCGCCTTTAGACTAGAGGCACAGCAGTGTGCGCCGAGGATCAGATAAAAACAGAATCATCAGGACAACCGGGGAGATCAAAGGCCGATTAGAAGCACAATACTCTAGTTTTTGACTCCATCTTGTAATCCAGCATACTCAATACATACACACAGGAGTAGGGTTGTTATTCTCCCAGGAGAAGACCCGAACCTGTATAAAAATCCCCGTGTTTCTATCTCTGTGTGATCTTGAGCCTAGAGGAATCCTCGAATCAAACAATCTTTACGTAAGTTCGGTTCTAAAACATCGACAATAGTATTCTTCTATTATCTTTTCGACTAAGTTCGACTAAACCTGTGTTTCGATCATGGACAAGCCCCCTAGAGAAAAGAGTCCGTTTTGTTTAGATGTTCGAAGGGGCTAAGGACTCGACATAGTACATTGAATTAACCCATAATTCCTTTTCTTTTGCGAGGGAGAATTAACCCATAATTCAAGCTGAAATGAACCAATGTATGCCCTAATGCCTGACTCCTGCAGACTTGGTTTCTCAATGCTAATTTCCATCGATCATGGTAGGTACACCGACCGCACCACATATTATGCGATGGACATTGGCTCGCTTCGCCATTGTCGCCAAGTTGGTCAAGACGGCTTGGCTGCTTTGGCACCACGATCTCGATCTTCCAAGACGAGAACAGGCTGGCCTCTTCACATTTAAATCCACGACACTGAACTTTTGAGCCCACTGCCGCTCGCGTCAATCTTCTCAGAAACCCGACACTTTTTCCACGCCCAAGTCTTTAAAAAACTTTCAACGTCTCGTCTTAGAAAACAAGTTCAAAAGAGAAAAAAACCGGACATAGCATGCTTTTTCTACGAGGCCAGTACCATACCACGACCACGAACCAAATCAAGGATCCTATTGTCGCTAGCTTTGGCCACAAGGCGATCGGACGAAGCGATCGTCAGACGCATAAAGAGGCCTAAGTTAAAAAACCAGTCTTTTTTTTAACGTTGATACGGTTTCTAAAATAAAACCTTGATCGCTGATTACTATTATAATATATTTATAGAACCTAATAAAATTATAAAAGTATTTTTCGAGACGAATTCACACATATGATTTTCATATATCCAATTTAAATATTTGAAAATATATCGATAACCAAAGTTTTCAAAGTTCGATTGCATGTATTCTAAAACGACTTGTTTTTTGAAGCCAAGGGAGTACTTCCGTTCTTCTTTGACTTGTCATTTGGATATTGAGATGGTCTCTGATGCACACATTTGATTATTATTATTTTTTCTAATTATATGTTAGTAAAAGTTATTAAAAATATAATAACACGGAAGTATTTTTAATGACCAATCTAGTGATATCATTTCCACGTAACAAATCCAAATACTTTTATGAATATTAACAGTCAAAATTAAAAAAAAATTCTAAAGCTTAATTGCTCACGAAAGGAACGGAGTCCTCGAATGTATCCCACGCCATTCGCCACGTCGCCTATATATACTCATCGCATTGTGCATGCCATATGTATATCGATAAACCATCGCTTGATGCGTATGTTTTCAGTGGTCTAATTGTCATGGCGCCCAAATGAGAGCATCCAGATGGAAGGGTTGGGAAGCAGCGATGTCCGTCACGAAGCGCTTCGTTCGTGGTCTGTCAAGGGCCGCCATTGCCGCTTGGAGGCGCTTCTCCGTGATGAACAGGAAAGAATCTGCATGGCCGCTTCCGAGATCGCTAATATCGGCGGCAGAAGGACGCCGTGATTAGCATCCCGCGAATCACGCCGAGATGCGGAGACGCCCATCGCCCCATTCAACAGGCCGCCTCGCCGCCGGAGTTCCACTCGCGCAGCTCTAAGACGCCCATCCGCAGCGACGGCGACGCCGTTCAAGGCGCGCCGCCCGCGAGACAAAACTTCGAGGTCCAACTCCGCCGAGCCTTGTTCCGCCGGCAGCGCTGCACCACTCGCAATCGAAGCTCGACAATGGTGGCGACGAGCCGCCGGCTGACAAAGACGGTGCCGCGGAGCGAAGCACGCGGACCGGCGGTTCGACCACTTCAAGACCTTTCTTCGGCGCCGAGCGGCAGCTTTCCAACCTCCGCGGGCTGCCGAGGAGCCGGGCCGACATCGAGCCCGCCGAGTCGAAGATCGAGGAGGAGGACACCAACGAGGTCCCCACCGCCGATCACATTGCCGCCGCCTCAAGGCCCCGAGCTCGAGACCCTCGTGAGTACGACATAACTCGCGGCTGCCACAAGATGCACTAAACCTTACCTCTTCGGGTGCGGCAGCGACGGAGGTGCCGGTCGCGCCCAACGACGAGACGTGGGCTGCTTTACCGCGGTTCCCGTCACAGTTCGATGTGCCTGGGCGTGGCACCAGCGATGCTGTGGAAGACACCGGCGCCGGAGTTCTCCATCAAGGCTCGGCGGCCACCGGACGTGAACCACGCCCCTGTAGGGTGTCCGTGGCGCTCATGGGCCTCGCCTCGGCGATCTACCGCCAAGATCGCTTCTACTTCGAGGCCGTTCGCCGCGAAGTTCTACCACCCCATCGCGCTAACTTCTTCTTCGCGCCGTGGATCGCCTCGCCTGCTTTCATCAAGGGCTTGCCGTGGCCGGTGTGGGAGATCCACCACGCCGTGGTGGTACTGCCATGGCGCCCATCTTGTTCCCGGAGCTCAAGATCTACGGGCAAGGATGTTGGGCGGCAGGCGGCCGTCCAAAGTGGCGAACCTGGCCCAACCACCGCGGTCGCTTTCAGAACTTTGTTTCGCACGCCGCCGGGCGCCAGATGGGGCTCCGGAGCGCCCATCTTCTTCTTCGCCGGGTCCGCTCACTACCTCGTGTTGTTCGCCACGCTTATACCGTGATGTTTCCTACAAACGCAGCCCCTCAAGGAGCTCCACCCGTGTTCTTCCTTTCGCCGCCACCTCGAAGGCCGCCTCCATGGCTTTCGGCCAGATTCGCATGAAGTTCAACTACTTACGCCAAGATCGCCTTACTTCATCGGCTTCTTCTTGTTCTTGTCACCGTAATACATGTGCCAATGTGCGACACACTTCTGTTCTAATCATCTAATGGTAGTGTGCTACTCATTTGCCATGATAGGTTGTGCGGTCAACTTCTTCAGAGGGTTCCGGCTACCGGGCGTAGGGCCTACACGCCCTCGGCGACGAAGCGTGGCCATCGCGACGGTGTTGTACGCGTCGGAGGTGACCAACGTGCTGACGCGCACGCTGGCGGTCGGGCTGTCGGGGAACGCCGCCGTGATGGTCACGGGCGTGTTGGTGATGACCATGTACCACGCGTTCGTGCGCAAGGACCTGTTCCCGAATGACGTGTCCATCGCCATCACGCAGAGGAAGCCCAAGTTCAGCAAGATCCTCGCGCGCCTCCGGTCGTCCAGCTCCGACATAAAGAGCTCGTCCTCTCCATCTCCAAGCACGGCCCAACTCCGACTCGCTATGGGACCCAGATTTGTCGCCCATACCATCGTGATATACCCGACTATTCCCTAAATCCAGATATTGCACACATGTATATTGGTCGATCATATACATGTTAAGCATATATGGGTATTTGTGGTATTTCCTATTGTTCTAGGGTTTAAACTTGCGTCCTTTTGTACCCTATATATATAGCCCATTGGGTCTAATCAATATACACACAATATTCATAACATAGTATCCGAGCAAAAATTAGGTTAGGATTTGCTACCGCCTCCTAGCCTCTCCGCGTCCTCTCTCTGCCGCCGCCCCTGGAGGAGCAATCTCCACTCCCTGTGGGTGGCCTCCTTCGCATTATCATCATCCCGCGATGCTAGGCGTGATCGACTAAAAGCGCCGCGTGGCTCACCCGAAGGTCGACAAGGTCGATTTGCAGCGTGTGCATCGGCCACAGACTCAAGATCGCCTTCACGACATCGAGATTGATTGTCCATTGCGGTCACCGCCTCCAGCATCCATCCTCCCGGCTTGGATCTAGGCTCTGCCGATGTCGCTGCCACCGCCGAAGCCTCGTCTTCATCGCCAAAGCCGCCTCCTATCCAGATCCGATCCGATCAGTCCTCTCTCCGCAGGAGCCGCCTCGTCTTCATCGCCTAGACGCCGCTCGAGGAAGACGAATACAAGAAATCGAAACCGCTTTCATCGCTTAGACTTCATAGCCTGCTTTTTGACTTGTCATTTGGATATTAAGATGGTCTCCGATACACACATTTTATTTTTTCTTCTTCTAATTATATGTTAATAAAAGTTATTAAAAATATAATAACATGAAAGTATTTTTGATGACCAATCTAGTGATATCATTTTTGTTAGCTCTAATCTTGACATGCCGCTGAGTTCTGTTAGTTTGTTTGGATTGATATCAAGTAGTTAGTTGGTTGTTAGGCACGCAATGCTTTGTTAGTTTGGATAAGCTAGAGTCTCTGTATGCACGGAACTCAGCAGTTAGTTTGTTAAGAGTTCTGTTAGCTAGTAGCAACATGTAATCCTATAAATAATAAAGAAGTCAAGCCAAACAAATGAGAGGCTTTCCAATGCAAAGAAAAAATATCTCTCGCCCTTTCTCCCGCATGTGATTCTACTCAGATTGAGTGCGTGCATCCAGTGCTTATGCATGCGCCCAAGGTGCTGTATCAGAGTGTGTAAGGCAAGCAAGCTTACAACATGAAGCACATCATGTGATCGCTTTCGCTTGGTTCCAATAAGTGGTATCGTGAGCAAGGTGCGAGGAGGCGAGGTGCAAGGAGAAGCTGCGGCGGCGCGGCGGGCAACATGAGGCTCGGTCGAAGCGACGGCGGATGCGCACTATGCCTGGTGCGGCGCTGGCTTCTTGGCGGCTCATGAGGCGACGCTTATGGGCGCGACATGGCCACAAGCAAGCAGCTCGACCTGTGGTCGCCGATGGCAGCAGGGCGGTGGAGCCAGGCAGAAGGATGCGGCAAGAGATGCGGAGGCGCCGACCCGTTTTTTTCATGGGCCCGCCCTATGTAAGTGCACGAGAGTGAGTCCGCATGTTGTACACGTGAGTTCTTGTGTTAGATGTGTCCACGAGAGCTGCAGGTTCCAGAGTACTCACGTGTTCTCTTGTGTTAGTTGTGTCCACGAGAAAGCGTGAGTAATCGAGGAGTGTAAGCTTCGGTCCTGGGTCTCTATCGCTGCCAAGTTGTGTCACCGCGAAGACAATTGAGCCGAGGTAGAGGTCAAATCGGCTGGCGTGTGTCACCCGCGAAGAAGTGAAAGACGCCGAAGTTGTGTCACCGGTGGCATGGTCAAGAAGTGGAAGGTAAATCTTCTTTGAGATGCGCCAAGATCGACCTTCAAATGCGGAGTAATCGAGTCCGCTGAGTTGAGTTTGGGACGCTGAGGAGGTGTGTTCGCCGGCCCCGAGTTGAGTCTCGGGACGTTGAGGAGGTGTGTTCCCGCCCCGAAGTTGTGTCGTGATGTTGAGGAGATGTGTTCGCCGCCCTGAGTCAAGTAGTGTCTCGAATGTTGAAGAGGTGTGTTCGCCATCCCGTGTCGAGTATCATTGGGCAAGTCGAAGTTGAGACCGATCGCCGCAATAAGTTAGAGTCTCTGTGTCAAGATTAGGGAGGAAATTGTTAGCTCTAATCTTGACATGCCGCTGAGTTCGTTAGTTTGTTTGGATTGATACTGTTAGTTAGTTGGTTGTTAGGCACGCAGTTAGTTTGTTAGTTTGGATAAGCTAGAGTCTGTTGCATGCACGGAGCTGCAGTTAGTTTGTTAAGAGTTCTGTTAGCTAGTAGCAACATGTAATCCTATAAATAATAAAGAAGTCAAGCCAAACAGCTGAGAGGCTTTCCAGCTGTAAAGAAAAAATGTCTCTCGCCCTTTCTCCTGGCATGTAATTCTACCTGTATTGAGCGCGCAAGGCCCAAAGGCTCAGATAGGTAAGGTAAGCAAGTTTACAACATGAAGCACATCATGTGATCGCTTTCTTCTGGCTTGGTTCCAACAATTTTTATATCACAAATCCAATTACTTTTGGGCACAGTAGCCGTCAAAATTTTTAAAATTAACTGTAGGCATCCTAAAACGACATCTACAATAGGAACGGAGTACTAGCGTCTAGCGCCATGGAATGCATTCAACGCCTACCCGGCCGGCCGCCGGCGTCTATATATACTCCTCGACCAGCAGCTCGTTACTTGTGAAGAGCTAGCTCTCTCATGTGATCGATAGGCTTCACTCATGTACTCCTCCTACTTACCAGTAGCTCTTCACTCGCAGTTGCATCTTTCTTAATTTTCTCCTAAGCAACTTCATCTCCCATCTCTCTGTCTCTTTTACTCTCATACTCCGGCCTCAGAGCTCGCAGTAGTGGTCAGCACGACGGAGTTAGCTTGGCCCAGCAGATACTGAAACCAAGGTATCACTACTACTGGTACTACTCCTTCTGCATATGCATATGCATACGCATATGTGCATATATAATCATGGCATCCATGGCATGAGGCAGGGATTTATGTTTTTTCTTCTTTTCTTCAAGTGTTTGGTTTCTTTTGATGCGTTGTTGATAGGAAAGATAAAAGTATTCAGCAGTACTGATCGTGAACGATTTGTTATTTAATTAGTGTTTAGGACAGTAACGGCCGTTTTCCTGATGTGATTTTGTGTAGACAACACAGCTACGGCCGGGCTAGCTACTATTCAGGTTTGCCTAGGCCGGATTTATGGCTACATGCAGCCGTGCAGGCAGGGGTTAAAGTAAAACTGGTGCTGCAGATGATAAAACCGAAGAAAACTGCTACTACTAGATTTTGACAGGCTCATCCTGGTTAGTTTATACTCCACTTCATACTACTACTAGTACTGCTACTGTGCTACTCTAGCACTTTATCCTTGGAGAGATTTCTAAGCTTAAGCTCTCAAATTACTTAAGCTTAAGCTCTCTCAGTTCTCAAACAAGTCAGTTTATGAATGGTTCATTGAAGTACTACTAGTATAACACTGCGTAATCAAGCATGTTTTGGATCCTACCATCCATGTTCCGATCGAACTGTCTATTATCCAAAGTTGTCAATATCACGATCCTAGGTGGAATCATTTTTTGTCAAATAGTATAGGATCATAGGATTAGATCATAGAATCACGATTCTACAGATTTTAGAAGTATCTATATTTTATATAAAGATCTAATTAATTATGTTTTCATACATGCAAGACTACAATAGAATTTTTGATTTTTTTATTTTAGTTTCATAAATTTAGGCACACTTATTCATTTTACATGCGATTAAGTTTTTTAAAACTTTTTAATTATTTTTAGTAAACTAATCATTTAAAATCCAATATATTAATGCCAATACTTTTTTTACCTTGGAAAAACAAGTAAACAACAAAAACAAAGCAAATTAAACTATTGTGATTTAAATTACCATAGGTAAAATAGAATTTTATATGCTGATATAGTTTGTTGTCAGGATCATGATCCTATCCGATCCGAAGCAACAATCCTAACTATCCTAACACGATTATATGTGATCCTACCTTCAGAATCACGATTCTAAGAAATTTCGATTCATATACCGATCCGTATTATTTTAGCTCCGTGAGATCGTAGGATTGTACGATCCGTGTCACGATTTTGACAACCTTGCTATTATCTAGACCGCCTTCGATGATACAATTATGATTATAGTTCTTAGAAAAAGTTCCTTCAAAAAATGTGATTTGTTTCGGCACGAGTCTTAGCACCACTTGCTGGATCTATACATGCACCTTTTTCAGAAACTTAATCAAGTACAGTAATATTTAAGTCAAAGACTGTGTTGGAGCCTGGTCATGAATCACGATGCCTCATCATTCCCTATCATTCCTCCCAACCGAATCAGCGAGCAACCATGCAAATCCACACTTGCAGCATCACCACTTGCGGCAGTGCGTATCATGCTTAAGTTCAGGAAATAGGACGCCCATTTCATACTCACGGGAGTATGTACTCAAGTTCAGGAAATAGGACGCCTATTTCATACTCATGAGAGTATGTACTGCATTTTTAATATACCACTTAAATAAATAATTATATTTTTTATCACTTTAAGTATACTTAAATATTAATTATAAAATACCCTAATGCGACTTGATTGAAAAAATTAGTGAAGCCCTTTTTTCTTCTCTCAGATACCATTTTTCATATATAAAAGAAGTATATACAAAATTTTGTTATAAAAAGTGGACTTTGATGAATTTTTTATGGAGCTCACTTTGGGGTATTTTATAATCATTATTAGAGTACACTCAAATTGATAAAATGTGTCATCATATGGTTTAAATGATATATGAGAATGTCGACGATCGAGTTGACGATCTTATTTAAATAAATAGAGAAAAAATGACAAAGCGTTCTTGGGAAAGAATGTGTTTGTTCTTTGTTGCAATGAACTGGATCCTTTACATGGGGTGCTTTCGACAAGGCAGTGGACTAGCCCTAATTACACTTGGTGTACTGATTGCTATGCTATTGCTTCAATCTCCAAATGTTGTGAATCTGTCTTCGATGTTGTCCGATCTCCTCTAATTGTCATCATCTCGCCTTTAAATACCAAAGGAAAGGGTGGCGCTTACTCTCAACGATCAACTTATCAACAGTAAGGGCACATATAATGATTTGTCTCTTATGATTGTCTCTAAAGACTCAAACTCATTTAGAGACAATCTTAGAGACAACATCTCCAACAATTTATCTATAAAGTCATTTATTTTCAACACAACTTCTCTCCTTACACACTCACCATCACTAGCCACATCGGTGGCAGGGCGCGAGCAGGGAGTACGTGTCGGGGTCCTCGGGACGGGCGGCAGCCATGGCCGGATTCAAGGACGCGAGGACACACCGGAGAACACGGCGGAGGCGGCAGCTTGTGGCCATGGCCGGCTGCCCTCCGCGTCCGCAAGTGTGGCGACCAACCCTAGGGCACCCGAGAGGTCCTCCCAGATCTCCTAGGACGCCCCTTAGGACCTCCCAGAGGTCCCAGAGCACCTCCCGAGGCTCAGGATTCTGCCTCAGGTACCAATCGAGTTCCCAGGCCACTCGAGGGTACCACCTGGGAGCAGAGTCACGGGAGATCCTCTGCTGCCACGGCCAACTCAGAGAGGTCATAGGACCCTGACTGACGAGGTCGTGAGGCTTGAGGATCACCCTGTGATTCCTAGCATGAACCTGAGCTAGTCCCAAGGATCTCAAGCTAGCTCTTCACAAAGATACAAGAATGGTAACATCGATTTACATAACTTTATTTACAACATAACAAAGGAGTTGTTTACAAAAGGTGGCCTTGGACCAAAAGCAAGCTTACAAAAGAGCGGAAACAGACGTCTATCCACTATACCACAGGCAAAATGGCTGGAGGGCACAACCTACTGCCCCGGGTCCTCTTCACCGCCGTTGTCTTCTCCCGATAGAATTTTCATTGGGCAAGAGTGAGCACTACCACTCGTGCTCGCAAGTCACACCTGTGGAATAACAAAATGACATGCATATATGGATATACAAAAGAAGGCATAATATGGTTGCTTTGCATAAAGCCAAATTTCTTTCAATTACAATTACTAAGTTCCAAGGCGTGTTTTAATAGATAAAATCCTTTTCAAACATTTGATTTTCAGTTGATAGCATTCATCAACAAGTTGGTGAAGGATACCTCCGCCGAAAGGCTCCTCGCCCAAAGCCCATGGGATAGAAATCCCAAATCAGTTTGTTAAACATTTTAGGAACCCAAATTCAACATTTAACTCGAGTGGTCATTTGCCAAGATGTCCATGACCATGACACGGCTATTCAATAGATGTACACTCTGCAGAGGTTGTGCACTTTACCCACATGATATGATTCCTCTAGTTTATCCTAAGATCCGCCGATGCCACCTCTCACTACCAAAGGTAAGAGGTCTAGAGTTCATGACAAAGCCTTTAAAATGCATTGTCCCACCACAGCCTCTCCTTGCTAAGGTTTCGCCTCCTTTGGATTCAACTCCGCAGGATCTGGGCCCCCTCTTGCACCAAAGTGGGAACATAGGTCATAAAAGACCATTTTGGCCATAGAAGACCTCCCTCCTCCAATTGGATCAATCATGTGGAAGTTCTCAAATTACTTAGCTAGGTCCCACACCCCATA